>JAOVYW010002078.1:4475-20509 GCA_025775045.1 Hiodon tergisus
GGGAAGACCTGGTTCACGGCTCCTCCCTCCCTGGTGCGCCTGGGAAGACCTGGTTCACGGCTCCTCCCTCCCTGGTGCGCCTGGGAAGACCTGGTTCACGGCTCCTCCCTCCCTGGTGTGCCTAGGAAGACCTGGTTCACGGCTCCTCCCTCCCTGGGGCCCCTGGGAAGACCTGGTTCACGGCTCCTCCCTCCCTGGTGCACCTGGGAAGACCTGGTTCATGGCTCCTCCCTCCCTGGTGCGCCTAGGAAGACCTGGTTCACAGCTCCTCCCTCCCTGGTGCGCCTAGGAAGACCTGGTTCACGGCTCCTCCCTCCCTGGGGCACCTGGGAAGACCTGGTTCACTGCTCCTCCCTCCCTGGTGCGCCTAGGAAGACCTGGTTCACAGCTCCTCCCTCCCTGGGGCCCCTGGGAAGACCTGGTTCACGGCTCCTCCCTCCCTGGGGCACCTGGGAAGACCTGGTCCACGGCTCCTCCCTCCCTGTTGCGCCTAGGAAGACCTGGTTCACGGCTCCTCCCTCCCTGGTGCGCCTAGGAAGACCTGGTTCACGGCTCCTCCCTCCCTGGGGCACCTGGGAAGACCCGGTTCACGGCTCACAACCAGGTGGTTTGCTGCCTGCAAGTCCCTGCCTGCAAGCTTCCTACTCTGATCTGTAGTTTTAACAGTGTATATTAATAAAGAAACTGTCTGCATTTGTGAATTCCCCTTGGAATCAGCTTTGTGAACACTGAAACATTCAAGCCGTTCCAGTAGTGTTGCACGTCAATATCCACTGCACCAGTTCTGATAAAAATGTTTATCCTTGACAATACCGATTTTGTTTATTCTTTTCTATTTACACCTATATTACATTTATAACGTTTGTTTTATTGTGATAATTTTCCCACAAATATTCCATATTTCCATGTTTAGTTTTTTTTCAATAGTGGTGATCAATGATCTTTTAAGTAGCATTGACGGAAACCATTTTCTTCCCTGGCTGGCTACTTATGTTGTAAAACTGATCAATGCCATTGAACGGGCGCCACCAAGGTACGGCGTTGACAGTGCAAGCTGGGCAATCCAATCATTTGTCTTCAGTTTTTCATTGCAAGGGCTCTTGCCTCAGATGCTACCAGCGTCAGACTCTTCCCGTCTTGCCCAGGGGCCTGGTGCACAGTGAGGGGTTTGTCTAACACCCCACCCCCACCCCCCAACACTGCTTTTCTGCGTAGTCTGGGAAGATGAGGGTCTTGAATAGCACCCACTTTCTTTAACCAGTTTTCTAGCAGGGGAGATATATGGATATTGTCATCTGTGATCTTAAAGCCCGAAAAAGAGCCACACCACCGCCTCAGGTTGTAAAGTACTTGCTCTGTTCCCCTCTTATACCCCATAGAAAGTATAAGTGCAGATTATGAGTAGTATTTACTCACACGTCTTATATGCTGTTGGCCTTTTCTACCAGGTGGTGGAATTAAAGTCCTATGATCTATCACACTCTTATACATGTATGTGTGCACAGAAGGTGGTTAACATCGTTAGATTCTACATATTTGTCAGTGTGAAGTATACCCTGTTGGTTTCTGTGAGAAGTCTGCTGAAGTCTGCTGAAATGCTATAAGGGTTTATTGTACTGTACTTGGTTCGGTTGGAAAAGCTTGTGTGGTGCATAAACTCGTCCACGTGTGTAACTGCGCAATGAATGGCTTTGCTGTTATGCTAGCGTATCAAGTTACCGAAACTCGTGCTGTCCACATTTGTCTGGTTTGCTTCAGATACACTCTGAATGCGCTGCAGAAGGAGACGTCCTATTATGAATAGGTAAATGGCACTACAGCCCCGTTTCAAAGGTTATTTTCAGAGCTGTATCTATAATACATTCCCAGGACCACATGAACATGTTGTAGTCTCATACATGTCATCTAGAGAAGAGAGACTATGGATATTTCTGGCATTTGGACAGCATCTACATCTAAAAGAAGGAAACGTGCTGTGAGACTGACTCATTCCCAACATTACAAAGTGTTTGGGGGTTCTTTTGTCATTTTTTCCCCCTTTCTTTCTCCAGCCTCTCTCCCGCAATAATTGATTTGTTTTTTTTTTCATTTTTCATTTTGCATTTTGCCATTCCACAGTTGACTACAGTCGCCATTTTCTATCCACAGATTTTTCTCTATTGCTCCATTTCGGTCCTCCCTTATCACCTCCCTTTCTGCTCTGCCTCTAACCTTGCCCTCCCTCTCTCCCGGACTCTCTGTATCTCCCCGTCTCTCCGCTCATCCGTCTGTCTCTTCGATGCGACTGCGTTAAAGGCGAGAAGGGAAAAACCAAGCGGATTATATGGCTTTTTAATCTGACCGGGTGACCAGGGATTTTTCTCCACGTTTGTTGTGGATAGAGGAGGGTGCTTGGACCTTTTATGTGGTCCGGACGTGGCACAGACCGCAAAAGTCAGACACACAGAATTTGCATGAATGAAGTAACCGCCACTTATTTTATTTCCCTCCTAATTTTAGTCTGTAGCCTGCTCAGAGAGTGCAACTGAAATGGGAGCGGAGGATTGTGGGTCTGATATGACCCCCGTGTTTTCAGTACTGTTGGCTTTCCTCATCTGGACACGCTCCATAGCAGGTGTCTGTGCTGTTTGCGCGCGACCATAACTTACTCTGTGGTGTATGTTTCTGAATTCCAGCATACATGGTAATGGTGCAAGCCGCTTGCAACCTTTTTGTGCTGTTCACATTTATGAGTGTGAACGACTCGTGAATGTGTCTTATATGTGCTTCCTGCTAGGATCCGATTTGTGACTAGTCCTAACTGTTGAATTGACTTTGACTTGACTAAACAGCAACCTATCCTTTGTTACTGGATCCAGCAAATTACCACTTCTCTGCAGCTATATGCCCTTATATCTCCTAAGGGGCTACACCGTTGTAGGGCTCTCTGAAAGAGAAATCCTCCCCCTGTATTAGGCAAACGGCTATCAGTGTAGTGGTTAGTTTTAATAGGAATGTCAAACAAGAGAGTATAAAATAAACATGAGAGCATTATTCATAAGGAGATTAATGTATCTGATTGACAGGGTAGTAGTCTGTTTGTACAGGTTAAATACTGGGCTCATATTGGTTTTAAAGTATTTGGTAGGCCTCTACAATCAAGATTACCGGTGCTAAGTGTGATGAAAAAATAACCGACTCAAGAACAGAACCTTGAGGGACGTCACATTTGACTAAAGAGTGGTCAGAAGTCACATTTTAATTTGAACCAATGATTTGGCCTATTTGCACACCAGTACAGAGTCCATCTTGTTAGACAGCACACTGAGGGAAAATGTATTATACAAAAGCGGCTTTGGTCAGTGGAGATTGGCATTTGTTCTGTATCTTGGTTTAGAGCCCAATTAAACTAGATGTTTCCAGATGTTGATACTGAGTTACTAAAAGATAAGGCCCCTTGGGCTTGGTCTCTTTCAGGTTTCTTAAGAGAAGTGTTTGTGGTTGGTTTCCTATTTAGTCATTAGGAAATGCATTAATGCCTGTAGCATCAGTCATGCATAAGGTAGGATCTATGTTTAATGATGCTCCATCAGCCACATTCGAGCAGACGGGCCATTCTTCCAGGGCAGATCCAGTGTCTTCCTGTGGCTCTCCACACTTATTTAAATTGTAACCATTTCCCTTAGAGCCCATGTGGCACCAGGATGCGCTTTTCTGCGCGAAGGGTATCACTGAATGTACCGTTCCTGAGAAATGTTTAACCTGAGCCAACCGTCGTGGATAAAAGTGTCTGGCTGTATTTTTGAAATTGTGACTCGTAAAGTAAGAGTATATAACTTATATTAATGAAACAAGACCCAATAGATGTTGAAGTACTTTACATTAGGGGAAAAGCCCCCTCTGTTGATGCTTGATGAATTGATAGTCCAGAAAGTGATTAACAGATTTTTAATCGGTACAATGTAACCAAATTAAAGTGGAAACAAATACAATCACACGCTGTACAAAACGAGTGGAGATAATCTCACGCTGTACAAGTGCTGTGACTCTGCTTTTTGTTCCTTTCAGTTCATTCCGTAACTTTGCGACGGGGTGGATTGGAACTAGCTTTAACTAAGAGCTGTTGTCAACTTTGAAAGATGAACTGGACTGAACTGGGGGGAGGGTGTAGGAAATGTGTTGAAAATGCTTTATGCCGAACACTTTTAAATAAAACTGTCACTAATCCCTTTCTCAGTCCTTAAATCTTCCCTCTTAATCAGTCTAATATAGGATGAGGACGAATCCTGAAAGCTTGTTGCTGATTTGTTTTAAACTTGTACTCCATACACAGAGTGGTTTGCTTTCTGCCTATCATGGTCTGAAGTAGAACCAGATAAAGAAGTGGGCGGAGCTTGTATTTGTCAATTTCACCCAGAATCTTTGACAATAGGTTCTGCCTGCAGTGGATAGACACAGTGTTGATAAATCAGAATAATATACGGCAATTTTGTCATGGGAATGATTTCCGATGACAACGCTTTTATGTAAATTCTAGAGTCACAGAGTCTAATTGAGTTCTCACACTGCTTACAATAATACATTGCTGGCTGGATGGCTAACAGTCTGGATTTGGTACCACTATTACCCTGCACATTTCAACTAATTAAATAATGCAATGCAGCCAATTAGAGAAGTCAATCCAAGTATAATCCAGCTGGGCAACTACCTGTATAAAAGTGGTTAAACAACTTTGTTGAAGACAGAGGAGGGAAAATGGCTTGGTTATGTGCGTTTTCATGAAAAGCTAAGGATTGTAAGTAGCTTGCTTGTAGTACCCCAATTTGTTTAATTCTTTTAGCATACCACTTAGCTTTCTTTCTACATTTCTTTGTAAAAAGTAATTTTTTTGTTTCCTTTTGAAAATTGTTAATGCAATTTAAATGGTATTATGGATGATAGACAATTAAAATTTCTGTTAATTTGTGTTGAGAGATTGGAAGCGCTACATTTTTTTCCCTGCCCCGTTTTTTCTTTATGCTAATAAATCAGAACAAGAAATAACTTTTAAGTCACATAGACCCGGCTCGCAGGCTACCTAGCTAAGTGTTGCCCAATTAAAACAAGCCGTCTTGTGTTATTTAGCCTAGGAATAAGCTGAGTACTACAGGGTGCTGCGCTCGTAATTTAATAGCGTTTTTCATAAACTCTTTATGAAACCATAAAGAGAAGGGTACAATCAATGATTTTTTAATCTTCTTGACCCGCTGAATATGTTAACTTAATGCTGGTCACTGTCACAAAATGTGACAACATGCGATGAAATCAGTGTTGGCTGATGTTTTATAGCCATTTGAGTCTTTCTGTGCAGTACTTGTATGTCAGAGCTCCACCAGCTAAAACCATGCTGGCGTTACAGAAAAAGTTTAAATCAATCCCTCTTTCATTTCTCATCTGTGTGACTTAGGTTTGGAAAAGGACAGTGAAACGCAGTGCGAACGCAGACGTCACTGGTGACCTGCAGTTGTAGTACAGACAGGGTCATTTTAAGAAAGCAAAAAGCAATTGGGCTGTTAAAGGCAGTTGCGTGGTTGTGAGACAGTGCAGCACTGAGATAAATCCGAATGTGCCGATGTTTCTATAGGGTCAGTAACGTGGATGAGGGAGTTGGATCTCTCTGTGTCCAGCCCTTGTACCACTGCCTCTCGGCCCTTCATCTTGCCGTCATTTGAACAAAAGCTTGTCAAAGTAGGGCAGTTGTCTCGCGCTCGCTCTATGTAAACATGGTGCCTTCACGATCTAGGATGCCTCGGGGACAGAGCGCAGACAGGACCTGTCACCATGACAACGGCTAGTGCAAGCTGCCTGACACCCAGCCCCTATTGGTGGAGGGCATTGGGGAGAAGGAGAGGGAGGAGAGAGAAAGACGGAGAGAGAGAGAGGGGTAGCGGTAGACGACCCCATTTCTTCTCCAGGGACTTTGCGGCCTGCTCATGTTCACATGCAGAATTAACATAAAAGAGGGGGCTGGGAAGGGAGAAAGTGGCGTGGGGTTGGAGAGAGGCTCCTCCTCTGCTCCTAGTTCCTCTTCCTATTCTAGGTCAGCTTGCAGCCGCAGGTCTGCAACGTCACTATTGTCCGGTAACGTGTGTGTGTGTGTGTGTGTATGTGTATATATTTAAAACCCTTTACAAGTGATTATTATTCTGGTGGTTTAGGACATGGAATCGGCTATACGTGGTGATGAATAATTTCACAGAGCGTACAGTGTGAAGTTCAGTGTGGAGCTCCCACAGACGTGTACAGATGTGCGCGCTCTTAGCCATGTTGCGTGCGTCTGCCCCCTCTGCACTGCTCTCAGTTCTATACCTTCCGTGCTTTGTTAATCCGCGTCGTGCTCTGGCTGCAGACTGGCCCGGCGGAGTCACGTCGGTCAATCTGACCTGCGAGGCGCTGTCTGTCAGTCTCAATCGGCTGCACCTAATCTCCAATTGTTTACCAGAAGAATCGCCTTCAAGCCTATGCAGGCTATGAGGTTCAGTGGCGATTGGAGGAGAGGGACGTCACTCTCAAATGCACTCCCTGCATGTATGTACCCAGGAAGCCGATAGACTGGCGAGGAAACACTGCCAATTTCACCCACGGTAGACCAGCCAGTGCTTTGCCAATTGGTCACCTCTGCTCTCCTGCTCACAGTCCGTAGTTGACCTGACCTGGATGCATTCTTTCAGAATCCAGCTCATAGACCTGAGAATTTTGTTGATCGAATAACTTTTCATTAGTACACCCCCGCCCCAATAAAACATCAACAAATAAATAAAAATGAATACAAGTGTTTTCTGAGGAACGTAAGATAATGCAGATAAAAGGTTGCTTGCCATGGAGTTGATTGATAGTTACATTAGTCACTGTGTTCGCCTTGGCATGTTGCAGTCGCTAATGGGAAAGTTGAGTGCATGAAATCACGTTCCACTAGCTCCAAGGAGCTGCATTATCTGTGAGGCACATGTGTTGTGTTTTTGGTACGTTTAAGTATCAAATAATTACAGTAATAAACTGGCAAACATCAAAAGTAAGTCCAACCAAATAGCTTAAAAAAAAAAAAGTCTCATTGGTGCCGAGTACAAATGCGGAATTTATGAGGGTCCATATAAAATTTCATCACCTCCAGAAATTTCTGCGGTTATCATAAATGGCTTGAATTATAATTTTTTTCCTAACGGTGGAATTTAATTTAATGTCTTGTAATTTCATTAGCCTTCCTAACATACCTACTAGCACCACACTCAGGAAAAGCTTGAGTTGGGATAGCAAAGATGAGCTGGGTTGTTCAAGCAGAATAGGGTGGAAGGAATTGTCTTCAGCTAATGCAAAGGAGGTGGCCAAAAACCCCTTGACTTATTTGCAGATGTGTGTTGTGGTTGTACTGGACATCATAAATAGTTGTGGTACAGCCAGAGGATGGGAATGGCACAGGTGAATGTGCACATGTGCTTGGGTATGCATGCCTGTGTGTGTGTGTGTGTGTGTGTGTGTGTGTGTGTGTGTGTGTGTGTGTGTGTGTGGGTGTGGGTGTGTGTGTGGGTGTGGGTGTGTGTGTGTGTGTGTGTGTGCGCGCGTGTGTGCATGTGTTTGTGGTCTGTGTGCACGTGTCAGCATGTTTGTATGCGTGCACTTGTGGGTTTCCTCTGGTTACACACCTAAAGACTAGATATGACATGTCAAACCCTCAGACATTGGGTCCAGCAAGCTGACCTGACAGTGTTATACTCGGGACATCTCCCCTGCACTTTCGCTTACTTGACAGGCTGATCCTAAGCTGTTTGCCCTGGCCTCTTGCCAGGACTCCCCCCTGCATTTAGAGTTTTTCTCAATTGTTATGTCACTTTGAATTAAATCACCAAAACCCAAAGGAGCAAAACTTTTCTTGCAAGTAATTTCTCATTGTTTCCACACAAAATTGCAAATGTACACTAAATTTCATACAGTTGACACAAAAATCTATTAAGTTAGCCATGTCCCCAAAACAGGAACATTTGGTCTCAGCTTGTATAAATTACTCTCATAATTGTGAATCTCTTCTGCACATATACAAAACCTCTTTGCACATTTATTCAATCAACAATCAGTCCTTATAAATTCATAAAAGAGGCCACCTCTGAGTTGATGTTTGCAAGAATGGAGCAAGACGAGAGGAAGAGGGGTCCAATTGCATGGGGGTAGAGTTGGAAGAAGTAGAAGAGGACAAAGTTTCAGATGAAATCCGTGCCACAGCTATTGATCATCAGTCATAGTCATTCTCTTTTAATGAGAATGTCCAGCTCACTCACCCCAAAGAAATCAACTGTGGCATCACTAGTTAGAATGCAATAAGAATCTGTAAGTGACTGTGCTTACTGTATTTCTGTACTACCATATACAGTAAGTAAATCTGTCTTTCAATCAATGTTCTTTACGCTATCATCAAAACATTCTTGATTTTTTAAACATTTAAAAAAATAATTGATAGACTATAATTTATATAACTATAAATATAGGATATTTCTCAACCCTATTCAGGAATTTTTTCTTCTTTCTATTTTCATCATGTCTTCACCATCCACGTGACCAGATGTCCCCCCTTGATGCCATGAATATTGGCTGTCTGGGAATCACAGCAGAGGATTGATACACCACTGCAGGAGATTTTGTTCGTTTTTGAATTGCGAGATTAAACATCCGATGTGCTGTCGACAAGAACATATTGCCTGATCGTCTAGAAAGTATGAATCTGTTTTGCCCTTTTAACCTTGCTTTTTTTGCATAGAGATACTTTGTTTTTCATTATCAGTTTGGTATATTAAATTTTGTTCTCATTTCCCCATTATTAAATTTGTAAAAAACAAACAAACAAACAATTGAACACAGAAAAGCATTTTGTTTCCAGTTCTTGCTCTTCTGTGAAATTCTTTCTGCTTTGGTCTTCTTCGTAAAAATCCTTGCTGATTGTTTTGCAAAAGTGACTTCTGTTTGGAGAAATGTGCTCAAGCAATTGAGAAAATCTGTAATAAACTCCAGCATTATTCTATATCTCCCAGTGTAGTCCCTCACTAATGAACCAACGCTCAGATGAAATGAGCATTATGGGTTATATGGGTTAAATTTTGTTTTGTGTGAGAATTCAACACTTTGGCTGGTGTCCGCTGGATGCACTAGGGGCCTGGCAGACCGCAGGAAAATAATATTTCACAAAAAGGAGGAGCACCGTGCCGCCAGAATAATATAAAGCACTGCAGACATATCAATATTTGTAATATTTTTAGAATATTTTGTGAGATGTTTAATAATGAAACAGGAAGTTGGGAACTTTAATGCTCAGAACCCACCCTATTTCCCTCTCACTCTGCCAACAGAGACAGACTTTTCTGGGATAAAACAATACCCTTGCCAATAGGTGGGCAATTATTTCAACAACCCTCTCTAGCAGGCCAAAGCTGTTGACATGACCAATAAACATTTGTAATCATTTGAATGCTGTGTTGAGTGATTCCAAAAATCCCCATGAGAGAGTAATTTAAATGCTTATTAAAGAGTTTATTGTATTAATTATTCATTTATAATTTCAAGTGAAAAGCATTGTTTCCAAATAAAACAACTCAAATTTTTTAATAATGCAATGATTGAATTATCTGCCTAATAGATGGAAAAGACTTTCATAGCCATTGTATGAGAACGTATCCCAGTACAAATAAAGATATCAGCAAACTTAGGTTAATTGTTCACAATTCCGTTTATTTATGGTATCAAACATGTTGAGCAACTTTAATAAATTAAATAAATAAGAAGCATACGTATAAAAATTATGACGAAAAACAAAATGTTTTTTTCAGAACTCCCTAAAGCCATTCTGCTGGTGATAAAACGCATCCGTGGGCTCCGTTCTGCATGCGGCGGGTCCAAGATACTGCTCAAACTCGCTACGGTCCAAGTCATTGAGCAGGTCCAGTCTAAACTGCTCCAGGTAGAAGTCAAGGGACAGCACGCCGGTGCAGAGCTGGCAACTGCACCACCTCCAGTCACTCTGCTCTGTGCCGGGCAGTGGGTTGGGCTGAGGACAGGACTGGGGACCCGGGATGTAATATGCAGGGGAGTCCCAGGCTTGAGGCGGGCACCGGCCCTGTACCAGGCAGCTCAGGCTGCAGGCGCTCGGCCCTAAGCTCTCACTGTGGACATCCACAAATGGGGCCACCTCTGCTGGCTGCACTTTGGCAGCTCTCTTCGCCTGCTTTCTCCTGCGAGGGCGGTACTTGTAGTTGGGGTGGTCGATGGTGTGCTGCACTCGCAGTCTCTCTGCCTCCTGCATGTACGGTCTCTTCTCTGCCAAAGACATAGCTTTCCAAGTCCTACCTGCAGGAACATGACAGCAAACAATGTTAATAGCCTGGTTTAGGCTCCCACACAATCAATGTAGCAAGGCTTCACACATCTGAAACAGTTGCAAATTTGTTTTCTCTTAACAGTCTATGTACAACCCATACCATAGCAGCGTAAAACCTCCCTTAATTAGCATATCTCACATCTAAGAAGGTCATCGACGAAACGATTATTGTATGATATGAAACGAATATTAGTATCGAGGTTATCTTAAATTTAATTTTGAGGCTTGCATGGAAATTGCTGCTCTACTCGAACTTACCAAGAATTTTGCTCAGATCAGTGTTTTCTAGATCGGGGTTAAGTTGCGCCAAGCGCCTCCGTTCTTCTTTAGTCCAAATGATGAACGCGTTCAAGGGCCTCCGCACCCGCTGCTCCGGTTCGGGTTTCGTTTCTGGGCTGGAACAGTTAGATTCGGAGTCCATTGAGAAAGGACTGGATGGGTCAGTGGTGGGTGACTTCGCTCCTGCTGTAAAGTCCGACTTGGAAGCACGACTGTACCCTTGGTTACTCGCAAAGCCTGCGTTAGTGGCGCTGATATCAAAATTGTTAAGGATTCTATCAAAGTACATGTTTGCGTGACGAAGTGGATGTTTAATTGCTCAAAGATCAGGAGTATTTCACTACAGAAGAAAATCTGATTTTAAGCGTAACTGTGACCAATGGGAAGAAAGTAGGAGTGGATTTAAGGTGCGAAAATCAACCGTTCTCCCACTTCTGAGATAATTCTAATACCCCCTGCTACGTTCTTGCATCTAAAGGAAGACGCGCCCCAGATAACTTTATGTAGCCTTCATGGGCATTCGGGTAATTTATTAAATATTCCCCGAGCTCGTGCCTCTTGTAAGACAACCCAACTTGTTGATGTTTTTATTTGATTTTAAACTATTATGTGTTTGAATCTGTATTCATAATGTTACACTCTACCGCTCCTTGGATCCGACATCAGGGTCTCAAGGGCTACTGGTATCGGTGCGTTTTCAGTTCGTCTTTACATGGCCACTTATAATAAAACATTTCTTGATTAGTTAAAGAAATTATATTTTATTTTGATATCGGTATGAGTCGACAAAAGTCGTGTTCATTCCCGGTCTGTCTTCCGAATTAGTCGTATTTAATAAAGAGGGACGTAGGCCTAGTGAATATCGTATTTACAACGAATGTATATAAAAGTGAAATACTTACAAAAGACCATATAGACTTATTTCATTCGTATTGTCATAGAATCATTTATGTATGAAAATGTCTCAACAGCTCAATAACGAATTATGGTTGTTTATAAAACTGACAATTAAAACAAAAGGCCCTTGCAAGGCATCTAACCACTCAATTTCATGTCAATACGACTACGTATTAAAAGTTATACCTCGTTGGGTTTTTAATTTTAAAATGTACTATAACTTTGTTTTGACCAGAAGCAAATCACAGTGGAGGCAAATACGGACTCCTCAAAATAAATAATAGAAATCAATAGAAACAAAGGAGGCTCCGCCGTCTCCGGACATCAAAGAACCTTGCAAGGCTGGTTATTCATTATTAAAAACGCAGGTCAAGAGTCATGTGTTCTCATCCGTTATCGAATCCACTGAATGTATCAAAGCAGATTTTACAATGAGTTTTGCAAACGTGATCAAGGGAGTTTAACAGCACGATTATAGACGAGGACCAACAAACATTCAGCAGTCCTCTGTAAAAACATTTATCAGAGTTCGAGATTTTAAATGATCGGCTAACTTGTTATAAAACGGCTTTCAAAAAACTAGATACGGGTCTGATTAGAAAAGCTTTATATTGGCAATGTAGCCTACATTAATTTTTTTTTACAATAATATATCGAAATACATAGATCTACGCCTAGTTCATTTAGGCTATAATTATACAGAGATATACGGGGACATTTGGACTATTTCAGCCGAGAACAGATATTTTATCACATAACACATATGAACTGGCTGATCTTTCCCTTTATTATTCTTTTTTAATTTTACAAAACAAGTCCTTTAAACAGCTTGGCTACATTCCTGTCCCCAGTGCCGCGTAAGGTTTTTGGGAGTGATAAGATTCAGACAGGAAACTCCCAAAGGTCAGGAAGGAAACTCCATTGGATTCGAGAGGTACCACAAGTGACAACTAACTGAGCGATGTTGAGCGGCATGTGGTGTATATTCCTATAAACACATTGTTTAAAATGGGCAGATCTAATGTAATTTGTGAATTTATGAAGTCCTCAAAGCTCTAGATGCATGTAGGGCACCGCCAGGTCTGTACTTCTGGTCAACGGCAGTACAAGAGAAAACGGTCCGCTGCCTAGGACAAACTACGGGGTTCCTCTCCTCGAGGCTTCTCATTTTTATTATGAGATCCGACGTGTGAACACATTTTATATTGCTTTTGTTTTCGCTGCTGACCACATTTTTTCATTTTCAATACAGTTCAATACAGTTTTCCACATACTCATTGTATATATATATACTCATTGTATATATATATATATATATATATACAATGAGTATATATATATACAATGAGTATATATATATATATATTAAAAAAACATGTTTTAACAAGGCAATTGTAATTAAACAAGCTTACACTATTAACGGTGTTTGCTGATTGGTCAATTCATTTTAAGAAAGAGCAATTGATATGCATACGCTATTCACGGTCCATTATCGATTAATGAATATACAGTTTGTTTTAGTTGTTCGAACTACAGTCACGTTTTGCTAAGCAGTGGTGCTATTTGATTCAATATTTTCTAAACGTGTGTTTAAATCACGGCATACGTTATTTAGCATGTTTGTTTATTTTAAATATATGTGTGTTTTAAGACGACACATAATCAACTCGCTTGTGTATGAAACCAGAAGTTAATAAACAATGGTTCAATGGCATTTTTGTGACACTTCTGCAGCTAGAATACACAACTAACGAATTCTGTGGACATTAGCCTGCACCTGCTTTAAGTTGTATTGTGGCAGACGATTTCTGCAAACTATTAATTCAGACCCTTGCTATACAAAACCGTATTGTGTAACTCGTTCACACCTTGATCAAATAGACAGTTCATCGAATCTGCCTTCGGTTAATTAAATAACTGGGTGATCAGAAGATTTTAGCTAACCTTCTTCAAAGTGGAAAAACCGGTCTAAGCGTCTGCTAAAAGAAACCGGTCGAGGAAAACATGCCCGGAAGATGTGTTCTTGTAATTAATCGATAGAATTAAACATGTTTATTTGGCAGACTAATGACGCGAGAGTAAGATAATCGAATCTCAATATCTCATTGTATCGAACAATAAAAGAAAGTTGATTGAATATTTGTAGGATGAACAGTTTGATTATTATACTTTAGCTTGCCTCTGTTTGATGCAATCGAAAGTTATCTTTATGTAGGCTACGTTTCGTTCGGTTAAATACAATTCTTGGTTAATTTACTCTTAAAATGAAACTGTTATTATTATTATTTAAATAAAAGACCATTGGGTAAAGCTAATTTTTTTACAATTGAATTACGGCCGTTATTAATATTTAGGCTAAATTGCCGATACTCGCAGCTTAGACCTTCCGTACATGTCGTGATTGTCTTGAGATGAGATGAGATAGGAAGTATATAGTTTGAACCAAAAACGAATTCAAGGAAATGCTTTTCATTATTCTAGCTGTTTTATTTATTTTCTAGACAGGAAAGGAAAAACATGGTTGTTTAGCCTACAGCCTGACGAAAACATAATATTTTTCTTTTTTAAATACGGCCTGTCACATCTAGAATCTCCACATATGTGCCGCATATATGGACGGAATATGACAGACAATACTAGCAGGCTAAAATTACTATATACAAACATTGATTAATGAGAGCGACATAATTTAATATACTCATAATATCAATTCAGTTCTAAGGAACTCCTGTTACGGGCTGTCAGAATTAAAGGTCGAATCCACATTCCAGTATTAAACAACACAGGTAGCCTAGAGTTTGCAGTCAAGTTAAACGCGCTAATGGGCTTAATTCATTAGTTTGAATGACTCAGCATGAATACAATAATGTTAGTTTCGGTTAAACTTTTTGTCAACTGATTAAATACAGAATAGTGACAGGATTCGATTATAATATTAGGCGCATCTCTTTTTAATCTCTATTTGCGTAAAAATATACTTCGGATGATTATAAACTGTTTATGCAAGTAACGAATGGGTATAATGACACAAATTACATATATTTACACATATATGAAATATAATCACACTTAGGCAGTTGTTTTCACCGCTGCATTACTATTAAAAGATATGACTTACGAAATGTAATTTTTGTATGGTACGAATTAACTATTTAACATTAGAGACTAGTTTCCTACTACCCTTGGGACCGCTTCATCTTGGGTCTGTATTGTTACATGGAACCTGAATGTCAATGGAACACTTGCTATCCAAACAGGGATTATTCCCCCTTTTGAATGGCCATTATGTCTTCTAAATGGGGATTGTTTTGAACAGAGCCTGGATCACAATGTACCATTGTATTACACAGAACATATACTGGATGCTCCAATCACCCCTGACATTTAACATCAGTTTGCAGGGCTGAGGCAGAGAGAGCAGAGCCTCTGGAACCAGGAATTTTAGTGGACTACAGGAGAACGTTTGGCTGCCTGCTGGAGAACTGTTGGCGGACTACTGGAGGACTGTTTGGCGACTCTAACATTGGACTCTCCCTTTCTCTGGGTTCCATGCGCAAGCAGGTTTTGAAAGAAGAAATTAAACCTATTAAGTCCAATTAACCACTTAAACCAAGTCACTTGGAATATACATGGAGATGCAATTGTCTGGAATCACAGTCAGATCTACTAAAATTTTATTGTGAAATTGTAATTGCTGGTTGTACCCTTCCTCTTGTTTCTACAGCCTGTATTCAGACTGTCTAAAAATGTTGAATCTCAGGTCTTTATTTCAGTCACAGAAAACATTTCACTTCCATGCTCTTTGTTTGATTTCTGGAGTTAGTATTCTGGGTCTATAAAGGAAGCAAATGTTAAAGAATGGTTCATCAGAATGAGTGAGCTGCCAGGACAGTTTCTCAATTGTTTGCAAATTAAGCTTTGTATTTCTGGCCACCAGTCCCCCTTGGTGTATTTGAACTGTGAGGGATGGTGTTTGACTCAACACACAACACAGTGGTTCGTCAGTTTTAATGCCACTGATTACCTAAACCACTGTATTGTTTCTGCTCTAGTGTGTGAGCCGACTGGGGTGTCCTGTCCAGACACGCTGAGGTGTGTGTGCTCAGTGTAAAAGGATGGGACCATGGTTCTGATACTGTATTGTATTGGCACAGCAGGCTGTGGCAACACGATCAGACTCAGCCAGATTCCATTCTATTCGACTGCTTTTCTCCACCCTACTTAACTAGGAGCCTGACCAAACAAGTGGCCTTAGCATCTCTTCCATTCCCACAGCCCGCAGGTTCCTGTGATTTGGGGCCACCCCCCTTCTCCCTCCTCTGTGCGTACACTCCCCTCCCTTTTCTGGGTGTGGGCTGAGAGGATTACAAGCCCACCGGCGGGGTCCCTGTTAATGTGGACTCATTAGCACAACACAATGACGTTCCCGCCTTCTTACGCAGGTACGATATCACACCAGCTTAGTTCAAACCCTCTCTCTCTC
>JAOVYW010002078.1:20609-44263 GCA_025775045.1 Hiodon tergisus
ATTTTTTTATCTTAATTTATTTTTGAGATTGCAGAAATTAATTAATCAATGTTCCTTTTCAGCTAAAAAGTGTACATACATTTACACATTATTCTAATCTCTAATGGGGATGGCTAGTATTCCAGTTTGTCTTTGTAAAAAGGTTCAAATATGTTGTATAATCCAGGATCGAAGTGTGAGTGCTGTGCCTCTCCGGGTCTGGTGCAGGACTGAGCCACAGCACCGGCTCACTTTGTGTCACTCCTACCAGTCTCAGTCCTGGCTCCTGAACCATCATCAGCATGGAACCGTGAGATAACTCCCAGCGCCCTGCCTTCACTCCCAACCTACATTGGCTCCTCTCTCCTGCAGACAAGGGCCCACTTTTCTTTAATTAACTCTAATTATTAACTGAAATCAGTCTGTAGCTGGCAGACCTGTGAGACTCAATGATATCTTCGTCTGATTTAGCTGGCTTCCTCAGAGTGGCCAATAATCTGATCTGGTCAATCTGGTACTGATGTTGTCAGCATTTGATTAGATAGTGTGAACTGTCTAAACACAGACATTAAATTATTTTGACAGCAGTTGATGATAAAACATGTTTTGATTCCTGTCCTTGGAGTCTGTCAGTCATGAGTAGAAGCTTCACTGATTAAATCAGAGTGTCTGTCAATCCGGAAACCGCTTGGATATGGGCACAATTCCTTACTTGGTCCTAAATATTTTCTTTTTATTTGACTCGTGTGGAGAAATATTAATTCCATATTCAGTGATCCCTCAGAAAACATATTCATGGAGATTTTATTTAATCTTTGTGCCAATAGTTTAAGCTTATCCAAATACAAAAGGATTTCTGTTGCTTTGTAGATAAGGACGCCCACTCTCCCATAAACAATAATTGTGTAGTTTCTTTCCTGTGGTTTGATTTATTTAGAGTATAATGATGAAAACTGCTGATCTTGCCAAGTCCTGCTAAGTAAACCTCTACTGGTGTGCAATTTTAGACTACTTGTGATGCAGGAAGATCCATAAGACCTACACCCAGTGCATAAAATAAATAAAACTGGGAAACATGAAAACGTCAACCTACAATGCTGTGTAGTAGATAGTCCTAATTTCTCATCCTATAATTGGATACGTTTTTGTAATGTTATAGGTACATTTATTTTGGTTAATAAAAATAACAAAATAAAATTTTTTACTTAATTGCTTAATAATATACAGTGTGTTGCTTTGCCTATCAATATGGGCTTTTACAATAATTTCCAAATAGCATCCAAATTAAAGGCAAAACCTGGTTTATAAATAAAATACAAAAAAACAAAATCGAGATTGGTTAAACGGGACAGCACCTTCTCAAATATTGGACTGTTCCGTTTCAAAAAGTTTTCAATACCGTGGCATTGTGCATAAAAATCAGTGCAGCCAGGAAGAGTGGCAATGAGAGCGATGTGTTAATACGGGTTTACACAATGCTCATAGCCCAGTACACACACAAACATATGCTTCCTTGTGATAAAGGCTTTTATACGAGCTGAATTTCTATGGCCACATCTCGAGACAATATCAGCTTCAAATGCCACTCTTATTTATAGAATATGCAAAGGTTAGTGTACGGGGGGGGGGGGCGTATATATATGTGTGTGTGCGTGCGTGCGTGCGTGTGCGTGTAAAGAGGAAAAGAAAGAAACCATCCGAGAGTGAAGGTTGTAAGAAACCAAAAGACTTTTCGTTAAATTTTGGGGAAAAAGTTCAGGGGTCTTAAATAAATCGATTGAAAGCAGTAATGCAATCATTAAATACACATTAGCTCTCCACCCTTTATACAAAATGAAAGCAACAATTTTTTTATTGCAGTATAAAAACAATGACAAATATATTCAGTCGGCAAGTGAGTAGTTTCACTAAAGTTATTTTACCTTCATAATACCAATTAACTTTACCTTAATACATGGACATTTATAACAAAATTTACTTTGTCGTAGTTAAGTGTTGGATGACATATTTAAGTGTTAGTGTCACCATTTAATTTAAATCTTAATCTTGATAATGCATAAATTGAGAAATTCTACAGATTTAAATGTATTTACTTAAAATTTGTTTAAATCGGTGACATCTGATCCAAGCCCTTCATAAATCAGCTTTTCCAGTCAAACAAATTAATTGCTTATTTGTTACTGCAATATTGCCCAGTTTTGATAGTGTTTCATAGCTATTTAAGGTTAAATCTACAGGGGCAAAGGGTGGCTTTTTTTCTCAAGACATTGTAGCTAAATGAACCATTAAATCTGTGCCCCACAGCATGAGGCTCAGTAAGAATGCATTCAATGCACCTGCAATGTGGGGATTCCAAACGGACAAGAATTAATTTCAGCACACAGTGGCACCCTGGCATTTCCAAAATACCTTCTAAATTCTCCCCCAAGGAAGCAACAGATGTTTGGGCAGAATTTCATGCCATTGCCCCAGAAGTTGTAATCCGTATCTTGTTTTAAAGTCCATGCCAGGATACAGCTGCAAATGACTAATTTCATGACGCCCTCCCCCTCCAGCCGCCAAGGCGTACCACTTAACATGTAGAACACATCATCGGGCATCTGTTTCCTGTTTTCATGGAGTTCTCTTTCCATCTCCCTCACTTCCCCTTCACCTGTAGGGCTCCACGTTCCTACCATCCAAAGCTACATTTATCTTTAAGTGAGCGATCTGGGCTGTAAGTGCCAATGTACTTCAGCACTTAAACCAGCAGTGGCGATAAGCTGGAAATGCCCAACAGTGCAGATGACACAACATCACTCAGACCCCTGTTGTCAGCACTGCCGGACCAGTGCATTACTCTGCAATGTCGAGTTTGGTTCCTGTTTACTCCGTGACTTCCTGCGTCTAAGAACTGTTTTTACAAGTGTGCTGAAAAAAGTACAATTACACCAACACCATTTACCTTTTCAAAAAGTTTACTGCAATAACAATTAATTCCGACAGGTATCGATATTATAACAACTGCTCCTCACCACCGCTTAGAATGGATGGCATCGTAATAATGTGAGATCATTTTTCACTTAAAACAGACGTCTTATGTAATCATCTTACCATAAATTTTTCAGGAAGCATAATAACTGAGCAGTTTCTCATCAGTTGGTTTGAGGATCTTTTTCTCTGCCATGTTTACAACCCAGCCTGGCGAAAGGCCAAAGAAAATCTGCCGAGGGTCCTTTCTCATGGCGAGTATGTGGTATAGCTCATCTTTGGAAATGTCTGGAAGAACGTAACCATACTTCTGGGCCAGATCTCGCCTGGCGTGCTGAACCTGCACTGGGTCAGCCAGGTATCCACGGTTCATAGCGTCTGTGTAATATGGAACCATGTCTTCTCCGGGAAGCATTCGTTTGGGGATAGGCTGCCCCCGCAGAAAGAACGGCACAGGCTTACAGAGGATGGCTGCAAGGGAAAATGTTTAAATGCTTGTTAAATGCTTTTACACAGCATGTGCAAATGGTGGCATGTAGATTTATGAGCATGTAAACCATGAAGACGAGCAAGCACTCACAGAGACTTCTTGGATCATAAAAACTGGTTGTAATGATCCCTCCGTTTCTCTCTATGGCCGCTATTGCACCCTCTGAGGCGATCTGAACCTCAATGTTGATTTTAGCAGAAAAAATGTCAGCACCCTGAAACATATTGCGAGTAAAAAGTGGATTCAGCACTGGCTCAAAGACATCGCGCACTACAACATAACAGCAGTGTCAGAGATAAAAAAAGAAAGGGACAGAAAAAAAGACACTCAAATCTAACGAAGTACTGCCACCTACTGGGGAAACGTAGTTCTCTTATTCTATATTTATACAAGTGAATTAAAGATAGTTCTCTGTTAAACATAAGAATATTGTCCGAACTTCATATTTAAAAACAAACCCCAGGATCTGAATACATTATTAATAATTAAGCTAAATAAATGATAACCAAGCAGCCTACACACCAGCTGGACTACACAAGCCAACCACAGCCTGCTGAATGTGTCGCTGCTGCTAGAGGTAGAATTCCACCTTTCAAATCAGTTACATACAATACTCAAAATCTGATAACATATTATTGGATTTTTTAATCTTAATAACCAGGCTAAGAATCATCTCTATGTTTCTCACAACCAGGACTCTTCTGAAGCAGAGTTTAATGGTCTCGGATGGGGTACATTGTTTCTTCTTATTGGGACAGCTTAAAAAAATTACTTTAGTGAAGAATTGAAGGACAAGAGCTCTGATACACATACATTTACACAGCGTTAAAGAACTCAGCAACTTACAGTATAGAGAAATACACCAAATATCATAATAGTCGGTATGAATTCAAATAGTTATCCAAATTACAACGCATGTTGATGTTATACGCATCATTTTACTACAGTCTGATGCTAGAGTGTTTATAATTCAGCTCTATCTATACAAGCGCAAACATCTCAGTCACTGAAACCTCCCATACCTCTTCCACTAGCTGAACTCCATAGTCCCTCTTCAGTGGCTGCACCGTCACCCCCCTGCCATTCACTAGCTGGGTGAGATCCACAGGCTGAGAGGGGTCCACACGGCCCAGATCAATCAAATACTGAAGTCTTCTGAGGCTCAGGGGTTGGTACTGTGCACGGCGACTGGGGGGGAGAACAAAGACAGGCATTTTATTTACTCTATTTAAATATATATAGAGCATGGGAGACTTTAATCATCTATATAAGAGCACTTGGACAAGAATGCCTACACTTACCTGTGACCTTCATTGTAGCCATACTTGGGAATGGCAAGGTAAAAGGGAGTCTGACCCCCTTCGAAGCCCAAACGAGGACGATTGCCTCGCTGCCTCTCTCCTTTGTGGCCTCTGCCACTTTTATTTCCTCCATGAGCACCTCTGCCTCGCTTCCTCTCCTTAAGAAAAGCAAAGCATGAATATTCTAGCAAGCCGTGGTCAGTATCAGGCTGACTACCTCCAGCACAAAGCCAATATCACGGTTACACTTTCCTTCTGCGGATACATTAAGGAGCCCACTACATGGGAAATAAAATACTGTGTGTTTACATCAATGTTCCATTTGTGCCATAATAAATTTTAGTTTAAATGACAGACGGTAGCTTTTTAACGGGCTAGTTGACGTACGTACAGCCTTGGAACATCTGCTGTTTGGGATTAAACATACCTGTTCACATAGAGCATCTTAAAATGCACGTTTTTACAAGCAGGTACTCAGTTGTTTTGATATTTTATTTAAAATTAGCGGCACCGAAAGGGGAATTCTAGAAACTGCCGAAGCAAACGCGATGATGAGGGCATGCACACTAAACATTAGCTTATTTGGGGTTAGGCTGAATTAATCTTTTAACTTACAGTTTTCTTAGCTCCAGGATTTGGTCGAAGATTCGCTAAACCGATCCGAGGTAAATTTTGTAGAATGTCTAATGCTTTCCCCCCTGGAGTCTTTGAAATAGACATAGCTAGTTACCAAGAAGTTTGTATTTGCTATTCAGACATCCAAGGGCAAATGTCGTAAATTTTATGACAACCATGTGTAACAAACCGGAAATCTACTTTACGGCTATGACGCTTCGGGTGAAATCGTCTGTAGTGTGAAATAAAGTGAGTATCTAAGAAACAAGTGCCTTTAGTCACATATGGCTCTCTTTTTTACATTTATTAGATAAAACATTTTATGGTTAAATTATTATAATGAAAAATAACAGCAATGGCTGCTATTCACGCAGTCACTAGATACATAACATTTGCCATATTAATATCTCTCCTCCTTTCTGTCAATATACAACTTAAACAAATAAGTCCACTAGCAGCCGCTCATCACGATTGGCTAATGCAATCCGACATTAAGCGTAACAAAGGTCAGGAGATGTACTCTTTGAAAATATTAGTTGACTTGGTTGCTAGTTAAACAACTAGCTGTATCCGTAATAACTTGAATGCACTTAGTTAAAGATCTCTATAGTTGTATAGCTTGTGCTTTTAGTTAAGATCTTTAAGGTAGCATGAAAAACGTAAAATGTTTTTTTATATTTAATTTTTTTAAATGCATATTTAAGGTAAGCAGTAAAGAGAATCCCAGTCCGCTGCAGTAGTACTGATACTTCGATTTAAATGCCGTACAAGCTTTCAAGGTCTTCAACAGGCCGCATATCTAAGTATGCATTGTAGCATGCTAGCTGCGACTTCTATGTTGAGAAACAGGGTTTAATTGACAACCAAATCATCCAACAACATGCCACCTTTCTACGTAGGGAACTCTGATTATCAGTCAGAGATTGGTAGAGGCGGGGTTTCCTAAACCTGGTCTGTAAGAGACACATTACATGGTTAGTGCAATAGTCGTCCCCTCATTTTCTTTTAACTTAAAAGGACTCTGCGGGTAGATTCTATATTTACTTTTATTCAAGTAAGACCCTTCGTATCGACATATTGGAAAACTGGTCATTTTAAATATTAAGTTCAATATAGATCGACGGAAGAAAGCAGTCGCAATTCTTTCAGAATAATACCGTCGGGGGTTAAGAATTGTCAATTCTCTTGTTGAATGTCAGCTGGCAGTCCATTGCATGTGCGGTAACAACATGTCAGCTCCGCTTCCTGCCATTGTACCAGCCGCACGGAAAGCCACTGCTGCGGTAAGTTAAACGTCATGTTCCCTATGTTGGGGGTTGTCGTGGTTAATTACTTAGTTAGGTAGATGTCAGTACAGTGTTCGAGCTAGCGGGGTTTAGTTATTGAAGATGCTTCGATTTTTACATCCAAATTCAAATGAAATGGACTGCAGCACGTTTAAGCTCGTGAATCAACATTTTACTGTCTGTATTGCTGAGATTTGATGATGCAACGTGCTATTGATTTCGCCTGGGAATTGCTTTCACGAACAAGCGCGACGACGTGATTCGGCTGTGCTATAAAGGACTAGTGGAATTTCGTGGTTTTTGCCCCAGTTATGACCTCCTCTGTGTGGTTCCTTTATACCTCAACTTCATTGATTTGCACAGTTTTAGTTCTTTATTTTTGAATCAGCAGTGAATGGCATTAAGCTTAAATTCTCATGTACTTACTTTGAATCTTTGTGCAGGTAATATTCCTCCATGGACTGGGAGACACTGGGTAGGTTCATTGCCAGCCCCACCCAGATGCCTGCATTATACACTCCTGTTTATTTATAGACTAATTTACACATTTCTGTATCTGTTTTTTCAATGGAAACTCTGTGGTGTGGAACTTATTTTACAGCAGACTTCAGAAAGAGGAGCCTGTTATTTTCTGTGTTCACATTTTTCCATTTATTCCCCCCCACCCAGGCATGGCTGGGCAGAGGCCTTTGCAGGGATCAGGACACCGCACGTGAAATACATTTGTCCTCATTCGTGAGTAGCTTTTATTCTGCTGCAGCTATGTCATCGATGCCTTTCATCTTGCTTTTGTTCTCAAGTCAAGACAGTTTATATAATGCACACTCATATTAGTAAGCACACTCACGCTGAATTAATTAGCATTCTCACATTTTTAATTCATTTTAATTTAAATGTATTATTCAGAATTGCCTCTGTTAGATATGCAGAATAACCAACTTGAAATGAATGCTACTTTTCTAACTAATTCTCATGTGCAATCAAAGTAAAAAGTGAATTGCATATAAATAAATAAAATGTATTACTTGAATGGTATTCCTCGAGTGATGCTTAATGTCTGAAAGATTTTGCCAGTTTTTTGGTCTTTTGGGTGTTGCATCGCTTATGGTCAGTCTGCTTTTTGTGTTTGACTGTTAATATCTGCATACAGAATTTTTTTTGTCATTTGTTCTTTTTGATGTAGACCAATTATGCCAGTTACCTTGAATATGAACATGGCGATGCCTTCTTGGTAAGATGCAAGATTATATTTTATTCCACCAATGCTCAATATGATTAAACACTCCTTGCAAAATAGCTAATATTACCATGTACTACAAATGCATTAAATATTCTAACTTATGTTAATAACGTAGCTATGATTTACGTCATTTAGCAAATTGGAAAGATTGTTTATATGTTTTTGAATGATATTATGTTTGATGTTTTGAAGCGTCAGCAGAGTCAGGGGAGATGATGATTGTTTAAATTTTCTTTCAGTGTCTAATTACAAAATATGAGCTACTTTTGTGCTCATCAAATGCGCATGTGAATTGATCACTTCTCGTTAGACAGGTAGCAGATACAGGTATGGGATTTATCCCAGAGAGAAGTAAAATGCACGCAGTAACGCATTTGAATAACTTAAAAATTTTTTTTTTTTAAATAACACTTTTATTCTTCACTTTTACCCAAAAGGTTTGATATAATTGGCCTTAGTCCAGATGCAGAGGAAGATGATTCTGGTATCAAACAGGCTGCAGAAAACAGTGAGTTTCCCTGGGTTCTGTAGATGTTTGCGTAGGTGTACTGTGTGTAAAAACTGAATATATGTATTATGGCTCGTGTGCTGGGCACATGGATATGGTACTGCATTTAACAATGTATGTAATTGCAATTAATTCAGCAAATAGAAACAACTTAGCCCACTTAAATTAATTTCAGTGAGAAATATAAATTATTTAAATAATGTGGTTGTTATATGTAACATTTGCGGTCATTGTGAAGCTGTGACCTTTTTCATTAAGAACTAAAGGCCATATTGGGACATATATCTCACTTCCACCTCACCACTTATGTTGGATTAACCTAAATGTATAGTTGCTGGTGGGTTAAATATAAGACTATCTAAACGTTCACTTGTGTGTTCACTGCCCCCTGGTTCCTTTGCTAAAGATTGAGATGACATCATTGGTTTCCTGCAAGGATGTCATTGCCATTTATTAGAGGTTTTCTGAATGTAATTTCACTTAGAATGTTTTTCTTTTCTTCTTAGTAAAAGCATTAATAGACCAGGAAGTGAAGAACGGAATACCTTCTCACAGAATAGTTCTGGGTGGATTTTCACAGGTATCCTAAAGCATTTATAATGTGTGTTCAGCTGTACGTAAAGCATTTATAGTGTGTTCAGGTGTACGTACAGCATTTATAGTGTGTTCAGGTGTACGTACAGCATTTATAATGTGTGTTCAGCTGTACGTACAGCATTTATAGTGTGTTCAGCTGTACGTACAGCATTTATAGTGTGTGTTCAGGTGTACGTACAGCATTTATAATGTGTGTTCAGGTGCATTTAATTTGTATTTAAAATCTATAAACCTACACAAATGAAGCTTTGATTATTATCATTAATGAAAAGTAAGCCTTGTGCTTTACACATTGATGTTGAATATTTAAATAATCACATTCTGGAACATCACTTGAAGGTATGCTACTGTCAGAGACGTATAGCTCCAAATGAACTAGGCTATTGGGTTGTGGTTGAAATACAGAAAAATGTATTCTGCAGATATAAATGAAGACGCACAATATTTTGGAATGCGTGTGTGTGTGCCCACATGTGCAGGGCGGGGCGCTTTCTCTCTACACGGCGCTCACAACTCAACAGAAGCTGGCAGGTGTGGTGGCACTCAGCTGCTGGCTCCCCCTGCGGCGCTCATTTCCCCAGGTAACCCTTCTCCTGCATTCAGACCCAGCACAACAATGCTGGCCGACCCTCTTGATAGGGTTTAACCAATTTCATCTCATCTGGTGTCCCAGATGTTAATCAGTCTTCCTAAAACCTGTGTGGGAAGGGGTGGCCCAATCATATCTGTGTGCTTGCATATGTGTATTTGTGGGTTCTGTTCTGTAGAGAGAACTTACTTAGTTCTCAGAATCGGGGAATCTTCCTGGGCTGACAAAGTTTGAAACTTTTAAAAAGACTAATGTTCATATAGCAGTTTGGATTTGATGCGTTAATTTTAAAGAGCCCATGGAGTTACTTACTCATGGTGAAATCTAAATTCTTCCCACATAATCTGTATGGAACATTTTGATGAGAATACTAGCTCAGGCAGTCTGTCAATGTTTTCCTGACTTAAAAACTGTATACACATCTTTGCTGTATCTTCATGGTTGTAAGTTACTGTGATGTAAAGACGGTGTGATTGCACCACACTGTCTTAAAATCTCTTACAATGTTATGAGGTTTTTATTCAGTGTAACAATGAGCCATTCCCATATCTATTAGCTGTTTTTTGTTAAACAGTCACGGGGCAAAACTTGCCCAATGGCACTGTGACAGTGTCCTAGGGATGAATGAGGCATTTGACAATTTAACCCCCCCACACACACACACACACACAACGCAGGCTGCAGCCAACAGCATCAACAAAGACGTGCACATCCTGCAATGTCATGGCGAGGCAGACCCCCTCCTTCCGCTGGTGATTGGTCGCCTCACCGTGGAGAAGTTGAAGAGCATTGTTAACCCAGCCAACGTGAGCTTCAAGGCATATCCTGGAGTTCCCCATAGCTCCTGCCCTCAGGTCAGTATTGCTAGGCGGTGGGCAGAGCCAACCAGATGCCCCCATGGACCAGCCATTTGGAAATGTTCTTTTACAAATGAGGTTTTAGATGAGTATGATTGTAAAATGACTGTTTTGCTTTCATAAGGGAACGCATCAGAACATTTTAGAGCGTGACCTCAAAAGTAGCATTGCAGTTGGCGTTTTTCAGTAAAAAAAATTTAATAATTTTTATTTATTTATTCGGGATCACCCTTTTAACCATGATACTATCTCTTCCACAGGAAATGATGGATATCAAGCAGTTTATTGAAAAGCAGCTACCTCCAATCAATTGATTTCCCAACTGTGGCCTTTTAACCACGTACCAGCACCAGCTCCTGACTGAACCTGGATCCTTCAGAAGCTCTTGGACCCTGTACAAAAAGGGGTCCCAGTCCATTCCCAGAGAGCTATCTTGTCCGCTGGCTTTCAGTTACCTTTTAATTCACCACTTATTTAGCTTTTTGGTACCAGGGGTGGCGGATTACTGACCATCTGAGGTAAAACTTTATTGATACTGGAAGATAAACACAAAAAACAACAGGCAGAGTAGCTCTCCAGGACTGAACAGAGGACCCCCCCCCCCCCGCTTTACAACAACAACTGTATTGATCCAATCTTGCTCTGTGCTACACACTACATCTGCCTGTCATACAGACATGGTTACATGGTTATAGGACTGGGGCTGGAGGGAAACTGTGAAGATGGCTGTACTATATCATGGTTATTTAAATTATTGTATTCACTGAGAGGGGAAATGGAACTTCAGTATTCAGATGGCTAGTGTTGTGTTGCAACTGTTGTGGGTGTAATCATTTGTTATTTAAAATAACATTTCTTCCAGGTAATAAATGCATTTGAATATCTAACCAACTTTGCTTTGGTAATATTGCTGTTTTTAAATTATGTATGTTATGATAATTTCCTGGGTACAATACAATGACATGTAAAGTGTTCAGAACCCTGTTGACAAAGATGCACTTTGGCTAATCAGACAGTAGTTAATAAAACAACATGTTGCTTTGTTATAAAAATTATGTTATCATCTGACGTTATCAAGAGTTGAAATTTTAACCTTGAAATTTATTCCAGTTCCACACTTTTACACAATAAAAGTACACGCTGTATCCTTCAGTATGTTTTTTTTTCCCCCCTATGGTACACACTTCAATTTCCCGGTATAACATTAAATACATATACGTTGAGTAATTGACATTAATGGACGTCTTTTAATTGGTATAGCTACTTAGAATATACTGCAAATAGGGGTTCATTGTAATATGTCTCAAAAAAACTTTTTAAAGAACATTAAAATACAAGATATTTAAAGTCTATACAAATATAGTTTTATGTTTATTTATCGCTGGTTGATGGAAAATGGCTACGTTGCGTTATAGGAGAATTGGCACTTTTATTGAGAGAGGTAAATTATATTTGAATTTATGTATACAAAAGACTGGTTTAAGCAGAGCTATCGCGTCACCTGTACTGTATTGATGAAAACATACTCGTCTGAAAATATCAGAAAACTACAATTAAGTGCTCTTACACGATTAGCGAGACTTACGCTGACGTCGTCACAGGAAGTCCTCTGTTCATTGAATGTCTTTCCTAAATTGATTAATCTAGGCTGCTTTTTTGTGGTCGCTGCGCCTGCGCAGATGATCAATGTACTGTGTGTGGCCATTGGGTTGTTGACTAAAATTTTATTTAAAAATATATTTTAAGCGAAATCAAATAATAATAGAAAAAATGGGAAAGAAAGGGGAAGAAGAAATTATTAGAATAGCGAAAAAAATGGATAAGATGGCGCAGAAAAAAAATGGGGTGAGATATGATTTGACAAGATGGGGTTTTGTCAGTTATATCTGCCTCTCCCGGGTCCCATTCATCACAGATTACTTACCGAATATTAAGCACGAAACGAGTGGTTGTTATCGATATATTTAAAATATTTAACAAAAACGCGGTTATCGGAATGTATTCTCAAGTGTGTTGGTAGCCATGGACATGTCTCAAGGAGTACATGTAAACACTATCGGATATACGAGGTGTTTTGCTCGGTTAACGTTACGTATTGTATTGTCGAGTTGACGATTGGTGTAAGAACTTGCTTTGTGGTATATATGTCAATGCTCAGGTAACTATGGCATTACGGAGAGCGGCACTCTTCAAATGTGCGCTAGTTTTAGGTAGCTAGCATATCCAGTATTTGTTAGTACATGCAAACAACCGAAGTCATATTTCCCCACCCTGTCTCGTGCAGTCTGGAGCTTTGGATCTGCTCAGAGAGCTGAGGAACATTCCGATGACGCTTGAATTGCTCCAGGTAAATTACCTAGCGAACTATAGGTTCAATTGTAGTACCTTTTCGTTTTTGGAAGAAGGTTATTGGTCAAATTATATTTCTCTTACAGTCCACGCGAATCGGAATGTCCGTGAATGCTATTCGCAAGCAGAGTACGGATGAAGAAGTCACAACACTAGCGAAGGCTCTTATCAAGTCATGGAAGAAGCTCCTCGGTAAACAAATATTCCCGTTTCAACAGTGAACTCTATTCTAGACTTGCTTAATGTGTGATATATTATACGTTTTGCTTGTTTTTTCCATAGCTGAGGTAAATTTACTTCTTTATTAATGTCCGTTTATTAATCAGTTTGGTCAGTGAAAATGCATGGATGAAATTTGACCAGTTGCTTGTCTGGGGCTCAGGAGCCACAAGAGGACAGTGTTGTCATATATTCATATATAATTTGAATTTCAACAATTTTGAAATTTGAAACACACACTTGACACGCTGTTTTCTGAAGAGACTCAATTTGTTTGCACTCTCTCTGTCTCATTGATTTGGTTAACAGATGAACCAGGTGGGGGAGACAAGCCTTTGGAGGAGAAGAGAAAGGAACCTGTTACGCCCACTGTATCGTCCTCACAGAACAGCCCTGAGCCCCGAGAGGAGAGGTATTTAAAAGTTGTTTGGGATTTTTAAATATAATATATTCAGTCATGCCTAAATGTGAAATGTGTACCATTAACACTTTCCTCACCCACTGGCATGGAGTAGTGGCAGTGAAATGCTTGTAGGCCCAAAGCATTGTGGTATATGTAGTTGCTGGCACACTCGTTTGATTCCAGCCACTCTTGCCTTCCACAGCAGTTCCAGCAGCAATTCTAGCAGCAGGAGTGAAACGGGTGATGTCACACCCAACACACTGATTACCACGTTTCCGCGGGCACCCAGCACCTCAGACTCTGTCAGAAACAAATGCAGGGAATTGCTGTCCAATGCCTTGCAAGCCGGAAGTAAGCTCTGCCTTCTTTTGCCAAAATTTTATGTACTTTCAGTAGGGTTGTGTTTACGTAAGAGGAATAGAAAATCAGAACAGAGCTTACTGTAATTTTACTGTCTGTTGTTTAATGTTAGTATTTAGCCCAGAGAAATTAAGCTCAAGGACATTAGAACAATGTTACTTTAGAACAATGTGACATGTAGATGCAGAATCTGTCATACCGCAGATGGTCACCCCAACATTGCTAATGTACTCCTGCAATACTCCTGTCTATAGTACGACCCCTTGTCTTCAACACTTTTTCCCCCCCATTCATTCAGATGACTACATTACCATTGGTGCTGATTGTGATGAGCTCGGTGCCCAAATTGAGGAATATATCCTTTTAGAGTGGCATCTGGTGGGAATTCAGGGATCTCCACGCAAAAATAAATGTCATTAACCCATGAGGTTATCTGGCTTTTTGCGCCTATCCAGACTAATGGAACAGCTGCTATCTGAATGTCCAGGCTCGTGGCAGGCTCCTTAACCATCCGACACGCATCTTCCGGGAGCTCAAGAACACTGACACGAAATATAAAAACAGAGTGCGGAGCCGAATCGCCAATCTCAAGGACCTGAAGAACCCCAACCTGAGGAGGAACGTGCTGTGTGGAAACGTTCCTCCTGACAGGATGGCTAGGATGACAGCGGAGGTGAGGGGCTGCTGGGCGATGGGGTAGGCAGTGGGTAGGAACGGCTGGTGTGAAGGCGGTGATAAGGGGTGGTTGAAAGGCGGTTGGTACAATGGCGAAGGTGGAAGTGAGGGCTGGCTGGTGCGATGGGGAAGGTGGAGGCATCTGACCTCACAGTCTGATCGTTTTCCCTCCACATACCAGGAAATGGCTAGTGATGAGCTGAAGGAGATGCGTAAAAACCTCACCAAAGAGGCCATCCGAGAGCACCAGATGGCCAGGACAGGAGGCACTGAAACGGACCTCTTCACCTGTGGGAAATGCAAGAAGAAGAACTGTACATATACCCAGGTATGAGATTTCGTCGCAAAACTATAGCTGTATACATGTTTTTATATTTATTTATTTATTTATTTATTTATTTATTTATTTATTTATTTTATAGCTCTAGACTTATCTCTTGATGAATGTGAGGATTTGACCTTTGACCTCTATCTTATTTATCATCCACAGGTTCAGACTAGGAGTGCTGATGAGCCAATGACCACGTTTGTCTTCTGCAACGAGTGCGGGAATAGGTGGAAGGTAATTTGCGCCGTGACTGATGCATTCTCATTTCCATGGGACCATAATGGTGATTTACTTGCAAAAGATTTTAAGGAAGTTTTTTTTCTTTGACCAGCCATCAGTGTGAAATTAGTCATATTCACTCCTAATAAACTGCAATACTAGACAAAGTGTAACATGAAGTTGTTGTTTGTCTATGTACAGTCCTGACCAGAGATCAGTGCTCATTACTGAACTGCAGTAAACTTGAAATGACATAATACCAGGTGAACGAACAGGATGTGGTCCTGGAGCTTTGAGCCAATCAGCTTTCAATGGAGTCATTACGACAGACCACATATGCACACACATTTCTTTATCGTATTGATAGTACTTGTGAATGTTTATAGGCCAGGTGTATGTTTTACGGCGGGTGTATGTAATATTATTAGAGAATCAGCTCTCAATGAGGTATTACTCTATATAACAGGCACCTAAACCAGTAAGGACAACCGGATACATTTAAAAAAAAACGCTGGCCTGTTTTTGTCATTGATCTCAATGTGAACATCGCATCTTGCATGCGCCTAAACGGATGCGAGGTGCTGAGCGCAGTTTTTACGCTGTGCTCCTGGGTGCCCGTTTTATTTCTGCGTCGATTCCATATCCATGCAACAAAAAAATGCCAAGCGTCAAAAAGCCCAACATTGAAGAGTCCAAAACAGCAGTTCCCACTAATGGTCTTTGTGGGGCCTCTCTCATCTGATATTCATGTCAGGGCTAGGTACTGTCACTTTTTCTCTATAGGCGGTGAAGTTTGAGAGGTGCCGTGCATATCTGTGGATCAAATGCATTAACTGTTTTACTATAAATATACTGGAATAACCAGTATAAAAATGAACAATATTTTATTGAAGTGCTTTAGTTGTTAAACATTACTGATTTTTCTTTCTTGACTCTCAGTTCTGTTAGTTTGAAGAAGACAAACTCCTGGAGCATGAAAGAAACAAGACTTGTGGAAAAGGACTTCATTTTGTACCAGCATTTGTAAACTTTGGCAGTTTGGAACTTTGCTTTCTTTCGAAGAGACAAACACAAAAAAGATCATGTTTTTATTGTGTTTACAGAACAATTTTTAAAAAACGAGAGGGTTCACTTGTACTACGATTGATGTCAACGTGTTTTTCATTTTTCATTTTTATATGTAGTTTGACATTAAATTTTTAACCCGTATTTACCGTTTTGCTGTGTTCTTTTTTTATCTATCAAAATTAAACTTTAATATAAAAAGGATCAATGTTATAGATCAACATAATGATTGTCCATAGTGTTTATGTTTTTGTTTTTTTAACGTAATGTAACGTTGAATGTTTTATTAATTTTTATTTAGACAACCCATCGATTCCTTGTGGGCTTAAACTGAAGTCATTGAACAGCCATAATATGTAAAACAGGCTGGGTATCTCAGCAACTAACGTATTATTTAAAACATTTTGGAGAGTGAGTTTATATGAGATTTTATGGCTTTAAGGTAAAATGCATTGCATCATTGTTATAGAAAGGAAAGTGAACACTAAGTTTTCTTCCATTGAAGTATGTACTTATATTCCTCTTCATTTATTTTAATATTGACACCTACTTCAATGCATTTGTTTTTGAGTGGGTAATCTTTGTCAGAAAGGGGCATTTTTTTAGATTTGATTTGATTAGTTTTTGTATCTCCAACTCGCCTAACCTGTAATTTTTGCAAGCCATGCAAACAGAGATAACCTGAAAACTCCACAGTCCCTGAAAAAAGCCATTATAGTACCACCCAATATAGAGTTATTACTGAACATTTATAGTGACTTGCATCTGCCTGCTAACATCTTTCCCATTCATGCTATAAGGGTTAAAGTGTTTTGGAAAACCACATCCCTGACCCCTCAAGGCAAATATTAACCTAGCTAGGGGGCACATTTATCTCAGCCATTAATTAAATGGAGGCTAATCTGAGGTACTGAGAGGGTTTTTGAATTTTAATGCTTCATGCATTATTAATGTTGCCTGGGAGCAGTGTTGTCTAGTTTGGCTGCAATGGTTCCTTCTCTCCTTTGTGATTGTCCCAGGTGCATGCACTTCAACATTCAGCCCGATGAGGTCCCCCTTTCTCCCGATCTGTGCTCACTGATGTAGATTCTATTTCTGGCCCCAGCATTATTTAGCTGGTCCTTCAAATCTTGTGTAACTCCCAAGGTTTCCTGAGTGAATAGGCCTAATTTTAGCACAGCTGTTTCTGGCTAATTCCCACTGGCAAACTAGAGAATAAAACATTATCTACATTCATGTAGAGATAATCCATTATCTTAATCCAATTTATTTAACATTTACCCATATCTAGAACAATATATGACTATAACAACTTTCTAGCAATATATATATATAAAATGTATATATGTATAAAATCTTTGTTTCACAAAACAAAAACATAATCCCCATTACAGGAGATATACTATGAAACCAACTGAACAGATTAATAAACATATGCACTGGATGTGAGTTGTGTTGTCTTGAAAAGAACAAGCAGGGACATGTGATGCTTTGTGTCATGCAGTGTGTCATGCAGTGTTCTCCACTGTTGTGCACCTTGTTGACAGACGGCTGCCCTGCGTGGGAGCTTGTCTTGTCTTCCAGGTTCCCCCAGCATTGGAGAGCTTAGTGTACGGCTGGTCAATGAACACACTCGTGGATAGCTTTACAAGCCTGGGTAGGCCACACCTACCGTCAGATAAATTGTGCACACGAAATGCAACAATTTGTTTTAATCAAATAACTGGTTGTTTTAAGTAATTTAGATCCATTTAGGGAATTTAATATCTTGCTAGTTGAACAGAATCTGTACATTTTAACTTATCAATAAATATGAGGTGAAAGTGTGTTGTAACATATTAGTGAACAATCAGAAACCTGGTTCTGTTTTGTAATCACAGTGATCTTAGCTCATAATTTGCAAACAATAAGGAAGGAACCAAAAACTGGATAAAAGTATTGTGCTTTATTATATTCTAAAAGACTCAAAATGCCCACATTTTGACACTTCAGTGGAAAATATAAACAAATATTATACACATAGAGAAGTCACTTATTAAAAATGTATCTTTTACAAACCCTTGATTTTTTTTTAGAAGACATTTTACAGTAATAAAAAAAAAAATGTATGTAAATGTATAGGCTGTATAAACCCACTCCAAACCAGAGCCTTACATTATCTGAGGTTCATCTATTTTATTCTTCCAACAGCTCAGATTGCACAGATACTAAGTTTAAAGCACCACCTTAAACTAGACAGACCTGTGAGGACCACTTGGTTCTTATGTGGAAAAAAAGGTTTAAGCAAGAATATAACTTGGTTGTTGATGTCACAAACTGATCTTCAAGGCACTTACCCAATTGTAGCTCTTATCTATGAGTACATGACAAAAAAATCAGGTTACAAGGAAACATGAAAGTAACACCAGGAAATATTTTGCAACTCCAAAAAAAATCTCAGGACACGCTTCATATGACAAAAACTAATTTTAAAGGCCATATTCATTTTAATGTACTTTGGAGTCACTTTCTATAATCTGATACTGGGTCATTGAAGTATGCATTATCCGATTGATATAAATACAAATTAGCACTGTTTTAGCATGCCTTTTGAGGGTATCCTGATCAAGCTTCATCAAGTTGAATTTATCTTCCTAAATAAACACTATATGAAGCTGTCATGGTGAGCTTCACTTTGAACATTAACTTTATAATGTATATATTATTATATATTAACTCTCTTTAAAGTCACAAACGGTTAAAATAATATATGTATATATTTAAAACATAAATTATTGCAATTTTCATTTGTAATTGTACAGCAATTACTTTTTTCAGAATATCCTGAATAAATATATATTCATAAGATATGTAAAAATCATTGCATTGTTAATTAACAATGCATGTGTAATTATTTTATTTTATTTTGGTATTCCTCACAAGTCGGCATTCATTTTAAAATGAAGTTAATCGTAACTTACGAATTCTTATTTGAATCTGCATGACAAATAGATAGATATTATCTAGATTATCTTGTATATTAACATTTATGGAAGTAAATGACTAGACAGGTGATATATTTTTAACCTGGTTTTCCCTCATCAGATATGTGAAAATATAAAATTTTCATAAAACTTTTTTTTTTTTTAATCAAGTCATTACTTATATAAATATAAGCGTTCTGTATAGGAAATAATCTTTTTTTATAACGCATCTTGCAAAAGGATAGAAAAACATTGGATTCAGGAAAACTTCCTTAAAATCAAGTGTTTACTATGTGCTTCCAAGAAATAATCCCCTTTCTTCAGACAAACTATTCCGCACTATTTATTTCTCATGCACTACTCGCATCTTAGGGGAACCAAATTGAACAGTGAGAATGCAAACCACATTAAATAGTGAGGACAACCTTCAGAAATCTGGAGTTGCTAAGTAATTTTAAGGAGTACTGGAAGTCTATATTAAGTGCCAATGTTGTAGAAGAAGGAAGAGGAATCCCCTACGAAGACATTTTCCAATAAATCTCAACCCCAGGACAGAGTAGGTTTATCTTAGCTAGATTAGAATCTCACATGCAAAACTGGCAAAAAATCTCTTTTCTACCACTTGTAAGGACAACATTTTTGAATAAGGAAACATTGTACAAATTAACCTGTCAAATATATAACCTACCACATCATTTTTTATACAAAGAAAAGAACAATACAAAATTATTGAAACAATCTAAAAATAATAATAATAATCAAATATCCTTTGCAGTGTCTTGCTCGGTTGATCTGAAGCAGTTTCTATCTTATTGTTCTGAGCTGCCTGCAGGTTTGAGACATCAAAATCCACTGTAAGAGTGGCCTGCCTGTCTTTGGGGATCTGATATGACAGCTGAAATGTTCTATAAAGATAAGCAAGGCCCACTTCTATGTTCTATTGTAAATAGGTTACAAACAACAACAAAACCCCAATACGGATAGAAGCTATGATTCAGGGGGTTGCTCAGGGACATCCTGAATCAGGTTTGCGTAGGCTGAGGAGTTCATGAACCGAGGATACGAGTCTCTCTGCATTAGCATGTAGATCTGCAGCTGCGCATCATCGAACGTGCACGAGGAGGGCTCCAGTATGTTCCTGTTGATCACTTCTCTGACCCGGGAGTCCAAACTCACCTGGGATTTAAAAAAAACCCAAACCTGGGATAAAATATAAAACGCCTGGAATAAACACCTAGAATTAAATGTCAGAAACATGGGATAAACCCCTGGGATAAAGCATCAAACACCTAAGATAAAACATCAAATGAATGCAGAAAAAGTTGTCGCCGTAGAGACAATGTTGCACAACAACAAGGAGGCAGAAATAAGATTGACATATTGGCCTGGATGACAGGGAAATGTCCCGGAGAGTGGGCCTGACAGCTTGATCTCTGCTAAATTTAACACAAGTTAATCCAGTGCCAATATTTTGCGTCTGGAGTATTGTTTCTATTGTAAGAGTCTTTAAATCGTTCGGTGCAGACAAAATGGAAAGGCTGCTTCAGGCAGATGGACACCTACCTCTTTGGGCTGAAAAACACCTACCTCTTTGGGCTGAAAAACACCTACCTCTTTGGGTGACAGGATGGAGATGTAGTCCTCATAAACCAGCCTCACTTTCTCATCTATGATGCTTTTCTTCGTTTCCTTCTTGAGGTCCTCACAGGCCAACCAGAAGAGCATGTTCTCTTCGCTGAATTCGGTGCGTAGGAACGCACGAAAGGCCTCCCTCCCGGCCATGCTGCTCATCAGCTTGTCAAAAGATTCCCCCCAGGAGCGGGCCTCCTCCACAGTGGGCTTCAAGCTGTGGTAGGGACACATCAAACACATGCCTGGACATCGCACGCAAATATCCCAACACTCAACAATGGTGATATTTTGGTGAATGGCTTAGGGTGACAGGATATTCTTTCTTTTTCTCTCTTCAAGATAATACGTTTTCAAACACCAGGCAAGTGATTCCAACCCTGTTAATCAATGCTGGTTGTGATAACTAAAGTGAGACATATACAATGCTGGTTGTGATAACTAAAGTGCGACATATACAATGCTGGTTGTGATAACTAAAGTGAGACATATACAATGCTGGTTGTGGTGGCAATGGTCTGGGTCTGTAAAAACTAACCTCTCACAGTTTGTGTTTTCCTCCATCTTCATGTCACAGGAGTCTGTCTGGGTCCTCTCCTCCGCGTCTTCTTTGTTAACAGAAAGACTGCAAGGTGGTTAACACCTCTTTGTTAACAGTGTGACAACAAGGGCAGGAAAATTCATCTTCTCCAATCAATTCTCACATGCTATCAAGCTTGCCGCCAAAATCTATAATCATGTCTGAGCATGCTCTGTTCCCTGGGCTACAGCAGCTTACACCACTCCCACACATTGACACACATTACACATATTTAATCAGAGAGATGCGTACAGCGGTACAATCGTAATATCTTACAAGAGAACACACACACACACACACTCTTTAAATATTGTGTTTGTATCCAGTGATGCCCCATTTTGTTAAATAAATAAATTACATTACACATCAAGTGAATATTTTATTCAAAACTTTAATGCTCAAGATTTTGGCAAGTCAATACAAAGGTGGAACCATACTGCACACCAACTGCAAGTTCGCTCAGGTTGGTAGGGGATCGCTTAGTTTTGCCATAGATTGTCAATAGGATTCAAACCTCAGTTTTAGGTTTTAAGCTAGCTGGACTTAAGCTAGTTTTCTCTAGGATTCACTTTGACTCACTCAATCCACTTTCCTCTCAATCCTGACAATTTTCCCTGTCCAAGCTAATGAGGAACATCCCAATAACAGGATACTGCCACCTCCATGCTTGACAGTAGGAGTGGTGTTGTCAGGGAGGTGTGCAGTGTTAGGTAACACCCCAAATTTTGACCAAAAAGTTTAAATTTAGTCTCGCCTGACCACAACTCCTTTTTCCACCTAATCATTCAAATTATTTTTACACACTGGGGATGAGACATTCTTTCCAGTCAGAAATGGCTAACTTCTAGCCACTTAGTTTTGCTCTGAAAGTAAAGCTCAGTGTCATGTATGCAAGCTTCAAGGCATCAAATTGTGAAAATGGTGCAAGGGGGTGAAAAATTTTGCAAAGCACTGTAAATATATGAATTTTGACATTTAGGTTTTCCACAGATTTGAAAGACTTACAAACTCCACAACAAGCTGTTTTGTGTTCTCTAGCACTCACAAACAACTATTCAGGCAGCAGAAGAGGCAGCATTAGCCTCCTTTCCATTGGAGGAGCGTGCTATAAACACTGGCACCCAGTCCTCAAGGATCCACTGTGTCGTAATTAAGCACAGCAGTTTTCCTCCAGGTGTACAATTCACTCAGGCGTAATGCAATTAAAACCCAGCGAGACTTTGAGCCAGTTGTCCGCCACAGCTTTCTACATGGATCTGAAACATTAGCAGCTTTTAATTGAGATTTAAAAAAAAATAAAAAAAAATACTTGTTCCCAACCAAGGGTGTGCCACTGGGGAAACACGTTTTTCTGTGCATTCCCGCTAACCACATCAGGCAACTATCTACAGAGTCCTCCTGAGAGACCCAGCTGCGTTCTATTAAACCAAGGTATTCTGTTGTAGCAATTTCATTATGTTCCCATAAAAATATAAAGATGAGCAGCAGTAACTTTACTTACTGAATTTCAGCCTCCCTGCATCATTTCATAGAATCACACAAGTCACGGATACTATGGCAAACTATGTCTAACCGAGACTGTAATGCCACAGGGTTCTGGTGACTACTGCAAGTTTTGGTGACTCAACATACATGATCCAAAAATTGTTTATACTTGGATTGTGGTTGGGCAGGGGTTAACCTTCTATAACAGTAACGTTCCTTCTCCCATATGAGGCACAGAGCAGAGCTGAAAGGTCACTGTATCTTGGTGTCAAAGCACAAGCACAAAGTATGAGCCACAGATTTTTCACATTGCCTGTGTTCAAACTTATCGTCAATAAAGAAATATGAAAAATACAATTACCTTTCCCAATGTAAATCAAACATTGTAAAATTAGAATTTGAGACTGAGATTTTGAATTTGGAGACCTTTAATTATGGCCCTCCTTTATACACCTTTAAGTAAATTAAAACAGAACTCAGTTGGAGGCTAATGGGCGTTTGGCAGACATGCTGGGGATGGGGACTGAGGAATGAGGAAAAGTGGACAGAAGGAAGGGGGCCCCCGGGCAGCTTGTTCCTGAGAGCAGGGGTGGTCGGCGCCGGCGGGCAGGGCACCTACCAGGAGCAGCTGCAGCAGCAGCACCAGCAGAAGCAGCAGGCATTGGACCCCCCACTCCCAGCCTCCTGCCGGGCCGTCAGCTGCTGCTTGTGCGCCTGCTTCCTCTCCGAGCCCATCGAGCTGCAAGACCAAACACAGTGCTGGGCAGAAGATGATCACACAGACAACCACCATCACTAATATTTAACAGCTATCGCTGACATGTTTTTATATGCAACCCAAGTGCTGTCACCAGGACTTAATTTGTGCCGGATCCTGCCGGAACAGGATCCAGGACTTCCCAGATTCGGAACGCCACCTATTTGATTGGATCTGTTTCGGATTCGGA
>JAOVYW010002079.1:0-15476 GCA_025775045.1 Hiodon tergisus
CTTTGTCAAGGCCGTCGTAAGCGCATGTGCGAAATAAAGAGCATAAATTCCTGTGAAACGGAGTCGGTCTCTTGCTTAAAACCCCGCAGAGAAGTAGCTCTCCTTTAAAAGACGCTACAATAGTATCTGAAATGTAATATATAGAGTGAATTACAGTCCGAATAACAAGCTGGTACGTCGATGCACACATGGCTTTTTGGTTGATTAATTTACCATACAAATCCACGCTGGGTTGGGAAAAAGACAACTGACATTGAGGAGAGGATGTCGCTCTTTGTAGTCATGTATGTGGCCCAACGCGATATAAAGCCTTAAAATCATTACTGAATGTACAACATGTATGATGCTGGGCTAATGGGAAGCTAAACCTGAATAAGAAACTGGGTCCAGATATGAAGCTAGTTAGTAAGAAGCCAACTTCTTCATCCTAGCCTTATACGTAAGCTATTTTACATGCAGAAACTGAGGACCCGTATCGTCATCACATGGTTAGTCTTAAAGGTACAGGTATCTGAATTGCACTGACGACTGGATGATGACTGAAGTGTTATTATAAAAATCACACGCGTATTTAAAAAAAAAAAAAATTAAATAAGATACACGTTTTTTTCCTAACGTGTAACTTATTGAGCCGTTTGGCTGGCCATATAACACAGTCATTGTGAGGAAATTGTCTAATAGTATTGCATTGCCGTACTATTAGACAGTACACGAATAACTAATGCCTAAATGCACACATCATTCTGGAACGATTTCAAACCCTGGCAATCGGTGCGCTGTACGCCAAGATCCAACATGGAAGAATATTTAATGATATAGCTGCCACTTGGAGAACCCGCCCACTTGTGAGTCAGAGGGATCTGCGAGATATATTAAAATGACAGCTCAAACCTGTCCACGTCAACACTGTAACATCACAATGGATTCTGTTGCTGTGGTAAGAAATATCTTTGAATATCTATCGCTTTACATGTGTCTAGATATTACGAATTACATTTTATGGGAAAGTTTACTAATAGGATCATTTTTAAGCATGCCATACACTGTTAAACTGAACAGCCACGCAAATCTTGCAATGTTTTCGCAACTGTATCTGTTGTATACTTTACGCATTAAAATAATTTACAGACATTTAATTAAATACCAAGCAACATTTTCTGATACGCGTTTCTTCAAATGTAATCAAAATGTAATTCGTTAAATGTTTGAACTCCGACAAACAACGTTAAATTGTGAAAAACGTTTTGTCAGCCACTGTGCTTGTACAGTTGTGTCTGCAGCTGTATATATTCAAAGCCTTTTTTATTGAGTTTTTGTTTTTGTTATTGCTATAACAAAAAGTTCCTCAACTTTAAACAAATGTAACAAAGTCACGTGGGTAGGCTATCTCAGAGCAGCTGTGAATTATGGGTGCCACGTCTTATCGTTTAAAAGTATTACTGGACCGCGGCGAAGTTACGCGGCTGAACTCGATGCCTTTTACTGTGCATAGCTATTTGGTATATACATTTAAGACCTAAATTCTCAACGTTCCTTATCAATATTTAAGATGAAGTTAATGTATGATGGCAATTAAATCTAGAAGTGTAACAGGCTTAAGCTGGCTGCTTAGGCCATATTTTCTATTTCTTCCTGACTAATAGAACAGCATACGTTTTCAAACATGCGTAGATTGACTCCTCCCTGTAATTCAGGTTTCTCAAATGGCTCCATTGAAGGGCAGTATTTTGATTTATGAGAAGGAGCTGGTAGCAGCACTGGTCCTGAAAAGTTCCTTCCACTCACTGAAAAGCAACATTTTCTTCTGCTTTCATAATGTTTCTAAAAATTTCCATTGTATCATATTTTAAATAAAAATGTACCTTAACGTGGCGGTGTGTGCCATGTGGTTTGAAACTGAGTCGGATGTTCTCTAAAGGGATGCTGCAAAGGCAGAGGACAGGAAACCCTTTTTGCACATAGCATGATCACTATGTAGCCTGCTCACCATGGTGTAGCCTTACCAAGTGGGTACGTTGTTTCAGGCCTGGTCACCATGCTGTGGCCTGACCAATTGGTGTACTGTTTCAGCCCTAGTCTCCAGCATTCCAGGCCCAAGTTCTGTGATACACTTAGGCTCTGAGTCTGTGGCAGTCAGTGCATAACAGAACTTTGGTTTGGGATGATCCTGCTGCTGAGCTGATTACGGAAGGCCGGTGGTGGACATCAACACCATAAGCACCATTACTGTCAACTTGGTACTTTCACAGCCAGGTGTTTATAGTGTTTTAATTTTTGTTCTCTTTATATTCAACATAATTCATGTGGAATAAGATACTTCTCACACATTTTATACTGTATTATTATTACTTTTTAAACTGTGCAACTTTGTTCATGTACCATTGATTAAGATAAACATTCCCCTTTATTCCAGGAACCATCACTCTACACAGTGAAAGCTGTTTTCATTTTGGACAATGATGGGAACAGACTACTGTCAAAGGTAGAACTGGGGATTCTCTTAAATTAAATCATAATTTCAATCAATGAACAAGGCTATTTTTATTGACTAAAATTTATTAATTAGTAAAATGGTTTATTAGTGGGTGCTAAATCCCCCCATCATGAAGTTTTCAAGATTCTCTGCTGCTCTAATGTTTGATGTGATTTCATTTATGATTGAATTTTGTTTTTTATTTGACTGTTACTTTATTTTAGTACTTTGACCCTGAGCTATACCCGTCCATGAAGGAACAAAAGAATTTTGAACAGAACGTATTCAACAAGACACACAAAGCTGACCGTGAGTCTCTCTCGTGTGGTGGATGCTTTTAATTTATATTTCAAATAAGACTAACTAAAAAGACAATCATATCAATAACTCCTTCCACACAACATACATTTAATTTTAGGTCATAAGGTATATTTATCAGGTGTATTTTAAAAAAATGGTAAACTAAGGTAAATATAACTTACTCGTAGTTGCTGTTGCAGATGAGGTAACCATATTTGGCCCAAACTTGTTTCATGTGCTGCATCAGAATCATTGATACTGAAATGGTGAAACACACTGGTATAAAGCCCAGCACATGAGAAAGAAGATGTAATGGCAACATTTGTTTGTCTCAATAGCTTCAACTAACTATATGATTAAAATGTTTACTTTCAGTAAACCATAAAACCTTCATGTTGTTCATTAGAAGAAAAAAACATTGTTATGCTACTATAAGTTAAATGGAGCCTTTTGGATTGTGAGTTAACTTGCCCATGTTTTGGGTAAAGTTTTGGCATTATTTGGATTTTTAGTTATCTCACTGCCACTCTGTGGCTGTATAATTGTACCTGTTTACAAGAAGTTTACATAATGCCATCAGACGGTGCCTAAACCCACGTGATTTTCATTTACGTCCACCTGAATGGGGTTTGCGTATGGGAATCCCTGTTCTAATCCTGGCCTGCTCTCTGGCCTCCGAGCTTGCATGACCTCAGATAAAAGGAGGGAAACCTGTTCTACCACTACTGATGTTACTGCCTTTCATTCCATTGAAACACATAAGTAATTCAATACAGGGCCCTCCGCCCCTCAAAATGAGATGCTTATACATTCAAATTTCATTGTATTGTTGTTGTAGTAGTGACATGCACAACACTTCTCTCTCCCTCTCTTTCTTTTCAGAAGAGATTGCGTTTTTGGAGGGAATGACGATTGTGTACAAGAGCAGCATTGACCTCTTCTTTTATGTAGTGGGCAGCATTCAAGAAAATGAGGTGCCTGCACCATGACCATGTGTCGCCACCTGCTGTTCTGTCCCACTCAGTGCGAGTTGCGTCTGACTGTGGCTCTCTGATTGTTTGCTTTCTAACTGTGTGCTCTCTGCCCTGTTAGCTCATGCTGATGGCTGTGCTGAGCTGCCTGTTTGAGTCCCTCAGCCAGATCCTGAGGTTAGTGTCCCCCCACATGCCTGTATGCCCAGGCCCAGAGAGGAACAAGAATGCAGAACGGTGGAGCCACGTTTAAACAGTGGATCCTGCAAGGTGGCCTCATGAACAGGAAGATCAATAGTTCATGATTTTGTAAAAATATCAGATACATTTTTTTTTTTTTGCACGTGTCAAATTTATTTTTATATTGTGGTATGTTCCCATTATATCTGCTTCTTGTGTTGGCTAAGGCTTGCAGACAGGAAACTCATCACATGTAAATCCCAATGTCTCTCCCAGTTCCATCACGGAAAGTTAGGGCTTCATTTAGGAGAGGAGTGTAGTTGGCAGTGTTTCCATGGAAACCAACGCAGCGTATATGTGACTTGCAAGTGGACTGAAGTGTTCCATGTTGTCTTCTCCCTGTCAGAGCTGAGTGCTCTATCCGCATGGGTGACGATACTTGAAATGATAACGTTACCAGTGGCAAACTCAGTGATGTGAAAAAGAATGTATTCTCTTTCGTCTCCCTTGAGACGTCTCCTCTTGAACAGATTTGTTTCCGGTGTGTGTATCAGGATTTCACTCTCACCTGTGTATAATGTCTAGCGAATAATTAGACATGAAACACAAATAAACATTTCCGTTCTTCCTTTTTGGCTGCTCACAGGAAGAATGTGGAGAAAAGAAGTCTTCTGGATAACATGGACGGGGTGTTCCTCGTGGTTGATGAAATCATCGATGGAGGGTAGGAAAAAGTGACTGCACCGGTTATCATAATTTCTGTGCTGCAGAAATGATCAGAACTTGTTTGCTGACTGATATTCATAATTTTATTTCCAGGGTGATTTTGGAGAGTGACCCCCAGCAAGTCCTCCAAAAGGTCAATTACCGGGTAAGAGCACAGGACTGCAGTGACTATGATCAAATCACAACTTTGGCAACCTAATCACACTTTACGTAACCGTATTTCACAGCTTTTGCTTTTATGAGCAGAAAAAAATAATGTTTACAAAGAAAGAAAATGCTGTTAAATACAATTGTATTATATGCAATTTGCATTGTCTGCATTGTTTACAAGCTGCAAAAATTTGTCAAACAATAGCTGGTCCCTCTGGCAGTCATTTTTAACATTTTAAGTCTGTGTTCTAGGTGGATGAGAACCCCCTGTCGGAGCAGAGTGTGGCACAGGTAATGTCAACTGCAATATCTATTTATTGTCCATTCCAGGGCTAACTGGTTCAATTTAAATTCCATAAGACTTGCTTTGTTTTACTGTCACTTTCTGTGTATTGCCAATTATTATTTATTTAGTTATGCCATTTTCTCCCCAGTTTGGAATCGCCCATTGGAGTTTGGCTCATTCTTGTGTACCCTGCTACCACAAATTAGGAAATTGTAGAAGTATGATTGCTTTTCTCTGATCCTTTGCCAAATTTGTGCTGTAAATTACATTCTCTGAATTCAGACATACTAAGTCCATAACATAGGGCTGAATCTGTGATTCAGATTCACTTGTTTGAATCTGGATCATATAATTGGCTAATGTAGGTAAGTCGCAGTGTGCAGTTGGTTGAGTAAAAAGTAGGCCCAAGTCGGCTTAGAATGTTCTCATCTACTGGGAAACAGCGACCTCTAATGGACCTCTGGGTGCCCTTTAGGCTAACGGTGCCTCCAGTATGTTAAATGCTATTTATTGGAAGGTTAGCTGAACTTCCTTATTTCCTCATGTTTGCGCCGAACGCTGAGACTCATTTTGTGGTGATTCCAAATTATGGAGAAAATGGGGGGGGGGGGAATAAATAATAAAACTAACGTTTCAAAATCATTCAATATAGTAAACTGACAAAACTACAAAACATTATCTTGGAATTTCATCCTGAACTTTCCCTTTAAATTCAATTGTGACCCAAACTCTAAATGTCAGAGAGCAATTACTATGGTTCATCCCATATGTTTTAGTTTTTTGTGAAAATTTAGTGGGGGAGAATGCAGGGCCATTTCAGTTTTGACTGTGAAACCAACCTCCCATTTTGGTGGAAATTGCAATAGCAACACACTTAATAGACTGCATGACACAGAAATTTTGGCCTGTCCGCCCGTAGGATTGACTACTCCGGTGCTAGCATAACCTGCTGACCTCTCCTTGCTCTCCAAGGATATTGCTTGTCCCAACAAGGGTAACCTAGAACCTTTGGAAGAAGGCTTACTCTGCTAACACTTTCCTGGTCCATTTGGGCAGCTACAACACTGTTCTGGGTGCCTCTTGGGTGCTCATCACAGTGCAGATCAGGTTTTCTCTACAAATCATCCAAAAACCCTTTTTGGGCATAGTTCAAACGTGGGTGTTGGATCCTCAGGCTCTCTGGGTCTAGAGATTCAGACTCTATTGCAAGGGGGCATGGGTGTAGTTTTCATGGCTTCACCCAAGGACATGAACGAAGGGTTCTATTCAGAATACTTCCTGGTTTGATACAGTGGACCTGCAAGATGTTAACGTCCACATCCTCATAAATCAGGATGCCAGAAGTACCTTCAGTTTGATTTCCAAGGAACAGGCTACAAGTTTTGTGTCCTACCATTTAAGCTACTTTCAGTGTCACTAAGTGAATGAATGCTATTTTAGCCACTTTGAGGCTCAAAGGCATCAGAATCCTGAACTATCTGGATGATTGCCTCATTTGCACGGAGTCTCCTGATCAGGTACAGATTAACACTCAGCTCGTGATGCTACAAGATTAGTCTCCATGAGCTGCCTTCGAGCACTTACCTGATGGAAACAATCCTTCTACTTACATATAAGAGTACAGCTGGGAGCGTGATCACCATAGAAGCCTCCAACTATGGTTGGGGTGGCCTGTGGAATACATGGGGTGTGAAAGGTGTGTGAGAGGCCCATGGAAATGAACTTCATGTGGTATTTCTGTAGCCTGTAGTCTTTTCTGGAGACCTTTAGTTTGTGAGCTTCATTTGGGAAAAGTTGGCTCAGATAGACCCAGATGACATTTAAAAAAAGAGATGCAGAGTGTATGGAGATGAATTTGCACATCATTGGCCCTCATGCCTCTTCTGTCCAGCTGGTGATGTTGTTACAGCTCTGCCTAGAAAAGGTTAGACAGGAATGAGCCTATTACTGGTGGGACCATGTTGGCCCTGGAGACCTTAATTTACATGTCCGATGCAGCTTCAGTGCGACCTTCATGCACCCTAACCATGCCTGTCTGACCAAGACGGCTAAATCTTACCATATAAACCAGTCAGTTGAGTTGGAAGTCTTCTGTCTTTGGCCTTTCCAGTCTGACAGAGAGCATCTTCTCCACATGCTATGTCCATTTAGAGCGCTAGCATGCTGTGTGGAGAGAACAAGCTTGAAAAGTTGTTTGTCTGCTACGGATCCAAATCGAAGGGGTAGGACCTATCCAAATAGAGACTGTCCCGGTGGCTCACAGAGGTAGTTCAAATGGTGCACAGCCTCCACAAGTTGCCTCTGCCCAAGATTACTACCCGTTCCTTGAGAGGGTGAGCCACTTCTTGGTTGTTCTAGGATCCATTATTTGCTGACATCTTTTAAAATGTAACTTGAACTTCTACTTATTTCTGATTTAACTGTAAGCACTATTTTGGGGAATGTGTTTGCAATATGGCAGTTCCATTTGAGCATTGGTTTGACTGATCATTCTGAGAATGCTTTTGACAGCTCTGAGATATAACGGTCACAGTCATCCCTATGGTAATCTAACCCTGAATGCACTTCACTGGGCTTCTGTTCTGACTAACCCTTTTCTCTAACTCTCTAGCATATATCACAGAAACTGGCTGTGACCTCCACTGTAAGTTCCTCTCCCCTCCCTAGGCCCCAATAACTGACACATGCACAACAATTTATATGGTGCAGTAGTAGTTGTAGTGGAGGCTAAATAATCCTTTTGTCTCAGGAGTTTATGTTTAGGGAGAAAAGGAGACTTATTTGGTATCCCTTCGTGTAAAGTTCTTGCAAAAGAAAATTCTGAAAATAACTGCAAATACACGTTATTGGTTTTTATGTTGCTACTTTATATATTTTATGTTGAATTCTAGTCAAAAGAGCTTTCTGGCCACACTCAAGTCTTGTTTTTATTGTATTGCTCCATGTGTCCTCTAGTAGTCATTTTTGTTCACAACCTCGGATCAGCCATGTTACAATACAATTGGGGAAAAAATTGTGTTTATTAAAATGTATTATCTTTATTGGAAGTAGTTAAAGTAGTTGCTAAGGTTAATTGAGACCTATTTATCATTAAGGAAACAAGTACATTTAGTCAATAGTTACCACAATGCAAGATACACCACTATGTGTCTAGAGTTGTTGTTCCAGTTGTCTCACAGTAAATCCATGAAGTAAAAAATTTTGTGCAAAATTAATTCAAATTAAATTAGAAAACACTCCAGCAGAATATGGCATAATAGCCAGTGGCACATATTCATAAACACAAGCAAAAAGATAAAACGGTTAAAAAAAAGTAACCACTCAGGCTAACCTAAAACATGTCCACATTTTTTTGTATTTGTATATTGTATTTGTTTTTTGCCGATAATAAAATTTTTCCCCCCTAAATAAATGTATTTTTTCCCTCTAGGTTTTGCAGTCTGCAAAGGAACAGATCAAGTGGTCAATATTGAAGTAATGTATTTTTGTATGCGAGAGGAATCCCCAAAGGAACACGTGACGTAGTTTTGTTACTGATATCTGGAATGTATGTATAAATGGCTTCAGAGGTTTTATAATTGTATGCAATGATATTATCCATGGAATTTAAATAGCCAATCTTCTGGATGGGCAAAAAAACACCCTCGGGATGCATGCCAATGTTCTGTACCAAATTTATATTGAGAGAAACATGGTTTGGAGGTTGTTTAAATACACTTATTCCATACTCTTATTGTTTCTAGTGCTTAAACAGCAAATGCAAAATTTGCACATAGTACAATATTTAACACATTATTTTGTTAAAGCTAACACAACGGGGGACAATTTAATAGAAAATTATAGTTTTTTTTTATTTTTATATTTGACATTTGATAAAATTCGTTTATTAAAGTCATTAAGTAACTTCCGCTTGAATACAGCTTTTTAATGTCTAATTAATTTACCTTTATTTATTCTTGTGATAAGTTTTAAAAATATGAAACATGTTCTATTTGGCCATTAAAGGCGTGTTTTTAAATTGAAAGGTTTCGTAATTTTTATTTCGTAAGTGATGTATAACACATGGTGGAATAAACTGAAGGGATATTAGAAAGGAATTAAGAATTAAATTAATGTTTCTCTGCTAAGCACTATAAACAAAAAAACTATTAATTAAATTGCATGATTCAGCTTTCTAAAAAGTTTCTGATTATATTATTATAAATTTAAAATATTAAAATCGAATTTTACTATTCTGATTTATGTTTTCCAACGAATGGCGATTGTATTAAATTTAATTCGGTAGTAATGACGATTGGAGGATTTACTAACCAATAAAACTGAGATCTTCATGAACAATCTCTGTGTTATGAATATTTATGAGAGGCGTGGTGAAGGACTATGTTTCGATTGGATGCCGGTGGATATTTTCTACCAACCACTATGCATTGAAATAACCTATGCTACACACAGGACGGCACATCATAAACACTACACTTGATAGGATCAACGCGGTATTGGGTGGAGTTCTAAAAACGATGACGATAAAGGCCTATCCCACATCAAATTTGAATATGCGTCCCCGGCCGACCCTTAGAAAAGTAAAATAAAAATGGTTGAAAACATGAATTAAAAAAAAATATATATATTTGGTCTAAATTGACCTGTGCTGTTTTTTTAAATTTTTTTATTGCAAACAATTAATTTTCTGCCTGGCGTAACGGTAATGCGTATTGCAAAAAGCTGAATAAACGTAGGTCTAATTGTTAAACACAATTTCGAAATAGTTGGTAGAATTTCACCATTAACCGTTGCAAAGTATGTTATCCAACAATATATACTGAATTCACCGCGTTTTTTCCTAAATAATAAAAAAAGATATACATCCATTCGTACCTTTAGTTAACGTAGTTCTGCGCTCTCGATGACCCCTGCTACGCTCTGGTTTCTTGTTTTAATAAGAGATGATTGCGCTTCCATTTAATATATGTTATAAATTCGTTTCAACAGAGTTGTGTCTTGTAATTTCTCCTGCCTTAGTCTGTAATGCCATCAAGCGGCTTTTTTTGATATTGCAGGATCCTACTCAACCCGCTGCGAATTTCAAGGCCTATATTTAGGCCTTTATGTTTTTTTGCAATGTTCATATTTACCCCAGTTGGAAAAAAAAATCTGTTTTGATCCTGTTTAATTGTCCATTTATTTAAATTATATATATATGTGTGTGTGTGGGTGTGTTAGATATTTTGAATAGAGGTAAAGTAAATTCTTCAGTACAAAATGTAATGTGGTAGCCATGATAGATCTGTCAATAAGACTCTCTTCCAAGGGCAAACAGAAATAAGCTATAAATTGTCAACTGGAGACATATCATGATTATATGAAACCTCAACTAGAAAAGCCCAGATGAATGGAATATTGAGCCTTTTGGACTTCCATCAGCATTTTATTTGGCATGTAGTTATGCTGAGAAAAAAAAGTAAAAGGCCTATTGTGTCGGGGGTTGTTTTAACAGAAGCATACACTATTTTATTTCTGAAACATAAAGAATTGCCCTATGCACCTGTCCATGCTTACAGAAATAAAGAAAATGAAACTAGGACCAATCTATCAATTAATTATCATTTTGAATTTTGTTTCATTATTTATATTTTTTTAATTCAACTTTTTAAATATATTGTTTTAAGCTACTATTTACTGAACAGGTTATCAGTCTGATCTCTAATAAACCTTGATAATGATATCTATTGTTTGAGTTTGTGATGATATGCCTTGCATACTTCCCAGTAACCCTTAAACGATGACCTCTGGGTTTATCTATAACCCTGATGAACCTGCCAAAAGCTTTCCTCTATCCATCCTTTTTCTGAAACCGCATATCAAATTCAGCTTCACAAGGAACTGGGGCACATTCACACAGGGCCAATTTTGCAGTTGCCAATACACCTAGTCTTTGGACAGTGGAAGGAAACCAGAATACCTGAGGAAACAAGCAAACATGGGGAGAACTTGCAAACTCCACACACTGAAGTTGGTTTCCTGTATTTTACATATGTGGACAGGTCAAATGGTCTACATTTCAGTATGTTGACCTGCGTTACCTTAATGTGATTACAGTGAGAGAGAGAAAACGAATCAGAGCAACTCATGAAACAGTAGGCTAAAGACGTCACTCAAAGAGACTATAGCAAATGTTTGATTAAAAATTACTGAAAAGTACTGTCATCAAAAGACTAGTCAATGTTTACAGGAAATGGCTAAAAATTAATCAAATATAAAATCTGGAGATCCAAATGCACTGTATCGGACGAAGTCACATTACATTTAACATATGCAAGCTAAACTGAATCTACCACACTGTCTGCGCACATTTCAACAAGGTATTGTATTAATTTTCACTAAGCCATGACTAATGTTGAGTTGAGGATTTTAGATCTCTGCAAAGGAACAAACCTTTAGCAGAATGCAAATAGTCATTTAGCTGTCTCGCTTCGGTAGTATTACGTTTTCCGAAGCCAAGCATGCAATGTATAATAAGACAGACACTGTGAAGGGATTCAGGACAAAATAAATTACACTTACAGTCTTGCTGAGGTTACCTGACAGACGGCTTTCATTTACATTAGAATTTTAAATGGCAAGAAGGTACAAACTAGGTACAAAGTTTAGGTCCCAGGTGGTAACCACAGCATCCACAGAATGTGTGTATCCCCTGAGATTCAGCAACGGTTAGAGGCTGTACTCAACTCCATGTGAGGGGGTCCTGGAAAACGAGATAATATAAATTTTCCTAGAAAAAAAACAATGCGTTATCACATTTCTGGCTCTATGTTCTGCAAGTCAGTGATACTATATACAGTATGAATCGTAATGTGCTGCCCTTTGGGCAAGCATTACATTAATCTTTTAATGACCTGTATTAGTCCTCCACTAAAGTCTACATTTCTTTTTGCCCCCTCAATTTTCTCAGTTCTCATGACCTTGTGGAGAACCATTGAGTCTACTATGAAACAGGTTCAGGATATGCCTTTCAGATACCAGTCTAATGCTCTCCATATGTTTCTCAAACCCCAGGTGACAAAGCTGGAGGTTTACTGTGGGTTAAGGTTAAGATTAGCATTATCCCAACCCTTTCTTTGTTATCCTCCACCAATGGCAGTGGCACAAAGGTGCTGTCATGTGAAAGCAGTATGACTGCTTGTCTGGCTCCACTACTCAACGCAAAGAAATTGTAAAATAGCTTGTTAATGGCACTATGAACAAATTTTAACCCATGGTTACTCAACTTAAATGACTCAGCTGTAGTGTTGAAGTGTCTGGAGACATTTGTTGGAGGCTTGCCCACTCAGTTATAGAAGTTACACGAATCATTGATTACCTAGTAAAAAAGTAAGGGTAGCCTATCCCTGCTTACATATATTACCAAGTTGGGTACCATGTAACAATTAATTCGCTACCCTGGTAGGAGGCTCAAGCTGAATTGAAAATGAGCATTCCAGCATGGAATGACAGGCCATCAGAATCTCCAGACCTCAATTCATTTGAAGAAAAAAAACTAATAAAACTACTACAGGCACCGTCTTCTCAACGTGATCAGAGCCAAAGGTGGGTGTACAGAGCAGTTCATATTTTTGGTGTTTTTTAAATACAACACCATTGTGTGGTGTCTGGTTTTTAACTACCACAACATTCTGTAGAAGGTGTGTAACAAAAAAGCATATTTAGCATTTTATCAGAGCAAAAACGTATTTTTTGACTTCACAAATATGCTTAAATTCAGTCATTCCCAGTTGAGATGAAACCTAAACATCTTTAATACGCAACAAATGGCTTTGATGCACTAAAACAAGGTCGGTTTGAAAGTGCAGAACAGTGACTTCTGTGTAGGGGTCGGTGGTTTGTGGGTCTGCCTTCCATCTGGGACACAACGTTTTTATACTTTTTAAATGATCTAAATCGTGATTATCGGGTTTCCGAAGTGAAAAATTGTCTCGAGAAAGATCAAATGTATTAGTTATATGGTTGGATATAAATACTTAAAATTTAAAATCTTGTACATTCCCGTCTTCACTGTCACTTAGCTCAGCTCAGCTCAGACAAAAGGTCTACACAGCGACGTACCAGCCACTGCAGACGACCCCACACATCCAGCGGTTTTACGTCCATAGAACTGTGTTGCGCTCCTAACCTATATAACACTTAGTATTAGTATTCACTGACTTCTATTGGCTGTAGCCTATTCTCCAGCCTTCCAGTGATTGGTTTGTGGTTAGACATTGATGGATGGTCATTTGAGTTATTGGTTGGTTAACAAATGATGCAATTGTGGGCTGGCTAAATAATAGAATGCTGTGGGGAGGGATTGGGGGTAGATTTAGCCTGTTTTGTTTGTTTCAGTATAATTTTTTCAAACTTTACTGATGATTATATTCACTCGATCATTCCTAAATTACAAAATTAGTAAATTGCAAACAGAAATGCTATCCGATTAGGCATGGCGGTTAAAGCTAAAATATGGCTACTACTCGTGTATATAAGTGTTCAAATAAAGTCACCAATGCTCATCTTTACTCAGTAAAGCCTTTGTTTTCAAACCTACTGACCAAACTTTACATTTGGGTAATTCTTAAATGTATTCATTCTGTTCGGAATTATGAAGACACTTCATCGGAAAATACAGAAATAAAAACAAAATCCAAAAATAGCAAAAATTTAAAATAGGCCTTGAAAGCAATAATTTCTCAACCATATCAATTTAGTATGTTACAAACATTTATCAAATGTTGCCGTGGAGTCTTCGTTTACTGGCTTTAAATACAGCTATGTGTATATAAATATATGTGTTGTTTCAAACTACATGAGACATGATTTTGTCCTTTGCATGTAGTGGGGTGCAAAGTACTATTAGAGGCTAGGCTCCATTTCGCGTTTCTTTTAAATGCTAAAAGACAAATTATACTTCAAATTATACGTCAAAGCAGGCCGCGCTTTTAATATATATATATATATATATATTTTTAAATATCGCATTCACACTCAGTTCCTTCTCGAATCTAGCCACATGTAACGCTTTATCACGGCGGTGAAAGGCTAACCTAAAACATCACAGCCACTGTCTGATGTACCTTCATAGAAAATGAGTGCTGATCCACATAGGAACTTTCAGTTTACTTTTTAAAATTAACTGTTAGATCGTTAGTGTATAAACACGCGCCAATAAATGACTGATCGAATATCGTATAATTTGACAGTGCACATACGATTGTATTAAATAATTTTAAATTTTAAAACATTTGTGCATTCATTTATGGTTTTATTCAATTGTATGTGTTTTTCTTCTCACGAAAAGAAACCCCTATTAAACACGTTAATGTAAAGCGCTGCTAGGCGGATGTATAAATTTTGACTTCGTCCCAGCTCTCGTCTATTTGATCCAGATGGGGGAAAAAACAAGTCTCTCCCGTTTGAAACATCGCATTCATAATTTCAGTTCGAAATGACGTGTTTATTAGTGTGGGGGGATTTTCATCCTTCTCCTCACTCTGCTTTTTGTTGTGATAAAACAAACTGAATGTGGTGTGGAGTTCCGTTGAAGTTAGAATGTTGTCAATAGCCTTCGCGTAGTTTTTGGAACTCTTGTTTGGCTCCAATGTTTGATGAAATGTTGAAGCATCCAATATATTTAAATCCCCGATCGAGTTAATTCAGTTTTGGTAAAGACCTAGGCTTTATTATTGTATTTGATTACTGCAGACTTAACGTTATCTAGGGCGATTTAAAATACGTATGATGTATGCATAAGTAGAATATTATAACACATACAGTCTTTAAATACATAAATGAGACATAATGTGAGACATTACTACTCCGATACTTGCACATATAATTACACATATTTAGATCATATATTTTTAGATCGTAGTAGGCCTAAATAAATGTAGTAATTATAAGTACAGTATATACTATTATACTATATATAGATACTATATATACTATACAGTATCTATATATAGTATAATAGTATATACTGTACTTATAACTACTACATTTATTTAGGCCTACTACGATCTAAAAATATATGATCTAAATATGTGTAATTCCCCAAGATGTCATATGTTCAAATTATGTATTAATCTTATTTTCTCACTGTAATTATTACACATATATTTTGCATATCTAGGTTCGTATTACTGATACGATTTTGGAAAAATGTACTTGCGTATTGTGCTAGAATAAGACGAGTAGCAAATAAGCAAATCATACTTAGCATTCGCCACCAGATGGCGAGAGAGTATAGTGATACAACCGAATTCTTCGATGATCTATCACGCTTTCCCTTTTTAACAGCTTCTGTAAAGACTACACGACTTACATAACATTTTACTTAGAAATGTGTGTTCTTCCAGTGTCC
>JAOVYW010002081.1:0-13672 GCA_025775045.1 Hiodon tergisus
TAAAAAGGGGGGAAGAGAAGGATGTTTCGAGCGACGGAAGGGCCAGAGTCCTCACCGGGTTTGGCCCGGCTCTCTACACCGGCCTCTCCACTGGAGGCTCGCTAGCAGGGAGGCTAGCAAGCGTGTGTGAAAGTTAGCGCGGTGAACCTGGCTCCTGTGTCTCCTGGCTGGCTACGGTTTACATTCCACACATTCCCACTACTGCTTTCACCTCGGGGCTGTGCGGCCGGGCTCCTCTCCGCCCCCTCTGCTTTTTATTGCTTAATGCCGGCGTGTCAGAAGCAGAGCTGGTTTTGGTTCTCTGAGCAGGCCAGGCATGGCGGAGGATGATCCAGAGAGCGAGACTTATACTTTACGGACATTTGACTTTGGTGCCAGTGACTAGGTCCTGATACTGTCAACACACTTTCTGAGCTTACCGGGGGGGTAAAGCAGCTGACGTTAAGGATGAATTGCGTCTGCTCACAGGTACCGTGGTAAATTTAACACTGGTATTTTTACAGCAAGCTGCTTACTCAAGATGGAAAAATCTAAGGGAGGTAGCTTTATTTTCAGCAATTTCTTTCTTCCAACCCTGATAAATTTACAAGAACCTACATCTGATTGAAACAAACTATACTGATCTGACAGGATGTTAAAAACAAAAAGAAAAAGTAACCTGTTTCCTGTGCCCTGTGGTGAGCCCACGTTCTAAGAATTTTGGTTTTAAAAAAAGCTGTGGTTCATACATTCACATTTAGTATTTCATGTTCTCTCTTACTCTCACAAACCCTTTCACCCCAAGCTGTAGCCTGCAAAATATATTCTAGGTACTCGACAACCAGGTTTTTGCTGACAACCATCATTGCAGTCACCGGTGCTAAAATTGGACACTAAATTTGAGGCGCTAAAAGGCAGGGTCTAAAATAAAATTAAAATCTTGGTTAGCGGGTAAGTGTACATGTAAGAAAAAGAGCGCTTTGAACATTCCGATGAACATAGCGAATGTTCAGAGAAAATTGATTTATATATTTACACTCACAAAAGCATCTCTCAGTTGGTGGGCAGGTATCTTTCCCCCGTCCATCAGTGAGAGGAACTTTGGCCTTTGAAATTTGGCTTTGGAAATTATGTCCCATGTGTGCAAGGGCAAAGGAAGTGAATAGGGCTTCCCCTACAAAGCATCCGCTCATGGTTGCTGGATTTTGTATTCAGCCTCACAGCCAGTGACTGGGTGTGGATTACAGTTAACAAACACTTTAGAGAGGATTCAGAGAACCCCTGGGGATATGTATCCTAGGCTAGCATTCAGCGAGGAGCTTTAGGGTCAGAAAGCTAAGAGTCATCACGCTACGCCTCGTTCCTCAGAGAAAAAGGGTTTCTGACATCGGGATGAACAAAGGCTGTATCTCCAAGCAATTAGTTTCGGGTGGTGTTTGTACGTGTGCAAAACTTCATGCTACATACAAGTCACGCGGCTAAGCATGGCCCGAGAAGAAAGCCTTTTCAATGAGCCAGTACTCAACCGTGCTGGAGAATGCACAGAGATGTGAAACAATATTCGAGCACTCTGGTCTGCTTTGGTGGTGGTGGTGGGGGGGCTATGGGTGCAGATTAAAGGGCGTCCTGATAAAAAAATGTCTGTTTACTTGCTTTTGTCCGTCCGTGTGTGGGCGAGCGTTTGGGATGGACCGTGGTTTGCCATTAAAACAGGAAGCGAGGCCCTCCTCCATGGCAGTCGGAGATAGGCCTCAAACCACACCAAAAACCGGGTCCCGGTTTATATCTCTTGCTGTCAGCCCTCGAAGGGACAGGTCAATGGTGATAGGGTTTGGGGGGGTGGTCTGTCTGAAGTCTGGTGTAATCTAAAGGAGGGGGTTGATCCTGGAACAGTATGACAAATTGTTCAAATTCATTCCTGGATATCAAATCTCAGAGCTCCTCCTGTGTAGAGAAACGGAATATGCAAAAACAAGTGTTATCCACTTGCCCACACAGACGCCTGTTGTGAAATAACCGTCCCAAGCTTAGCAGAATAACAGAAAACTCTGTTCTTGGCTGCAAAGAAACTTGGCTCTGCTAGTTGTGATTATTACTCAACGCTCTACTTGGGATTTTACGGTTGCTGTAATTCTCCATCGATTTTAATCCAAGGAATTGAGCAAGTGCCACTTTTGGGTGGAAAGAATTTCACAATTGATTAAAATTGATAATGACAACAGCACAGTTTAAGGGTTATAAAATATGTAAAGTCAGATTGCATTATTAGGTAGGCGGTATTGTTTGGTTTTAATTGCGACACAATTAATTAGGTTAATCAACTAAAATAAAAATAAAAATCACAAGTAAACTTAGTCATTTTATGTCTCAGCTCTTTAGCGTTCTTTATGTGATTCAATAGATTAATTTTAGTTTATGTACAGTCTCTTTAATGGTGGATCGTGGTATATTTTGGTACTTATCAAGGTAGTTATGCACTTCTAATATATTATCCGTATGTAAGTCAGAGTTTCTTTTTTTTTTTTAAATGTGATTAACACTAAATATGCATAAAATGTCAAATTTAATTTACTGTTTCACTCTAGTGGTTGGAGCATTTGATCCACCTATGCGCATTCTGCTGTATTTAGGATATCTATATGGTGTTGTTTTTTGTGACATCACTGAGCTAAAGTGCTTGTATATATGTGAAGGAAGACTTTGTTTTAGGGCAGTCTGCAGACTGCATTCAACTGTATATTTACAAAGATTGAAATCAAGGTCAAATGAATTTCTCCACCATGCAATAACATTTGGGAAGGAACATTTTGATAATCTTAGACACTCTCTTTTCTCTTGTTTTTTCTCTCTCCAAGCATCAACATCTAAAATGTTCCTAAATAAATTAAAATGAATCCATAATATTATAGTCGTTAAAGTACGTGCTCTCCTTCATATGAAGCCAGATGGGTCTTCGCTGAGAATTTCTCTGTTCCTGTTTCAAGTGAAGGAGCCTAAATGAAACACAGTCGGTAATCTCTGTACAAATCCTCAGATCCATATAAACATCGAAGATGAGGCTCAACGATCAATTCTTCACTGTTGAATTTTTATATTCCTTCAGACACTAATGACAGAGTTGTTACAGCAACCTATTAAATCAATTAACAGTCCATAGGATGGAGACTTCAAGAAAGCAAACAGAAGACAATGACTTTACATTTTTCTATCAATACGATTCATTCTGTATTGTGCCATTTACAATTTTTCAGAAAGTAATACGAAAACAAAAAAATTTATTTAGTTTTTTAGTAGTTTTTTCTACTCGGATATAACTGGAGGCCCCAATCTTATGAACACCTCACTGACCAGGGGCAGGTGCTAATCCAGCGCGGAGAAGATCTCTGTGTCTCCATTGAGCAAAGGTGAGCCTCTGCCATGATAACCCAGCCAACCTCAAAGGGACGTAAGGGAACGTGGCAGGAGCTAAGCTAGCGCTGTATAGCTGGGTTAGAAGGAGCTTGCCCTTTTATTATGGCTTCAAAGCTTGAGGTAGTCAATGATGCCCCCCCATGGAAGGGTGAGACGTTCTGAGATGATGGGACACATGCTTCTGGCCGCTTATGAAATGTTGAAAGCCGTCAAGAACGGCCTGAAACCGCAAGGCTTTCCCTACTGCTTGATGATTGTCACAATTTCCGCTGTGTATTGAACTGTACAGGACACTTCTACCTCAGCTTCGCACGTAACCGGACACAATCTATGTTCCCTCAAGAGTGAGACCACAGAATTGTGTGCCCGTCGGAGTCCACGTCACGCCGGTCCACATCACTTGTTCCCGGAGGGAGGGCAGAGCTTTCCGCGCTGTTCCTCCCTTCCCTCCCGATTGCTCGTCTTATCGCTCTTGCTGTCTCGGGCTGTTGCCACGGCAACGGCTGCAAACCCAGACGTTAGTGCAAGCCGGGGGCGCGCTGTGTCGGCTGGCTTAGAGCGAAAGACGCAGAACGCTGCCTCCGAACCTTCCAGGTGAGAGTCGGGTGCTCTCCCGTTCCGCTTCCCGTTGGAGAAAAGTGTTGAATGGGAAATAAAGGAATGCAAATGATGTGAGTTCCTTATTGTCTCTGAAGCAGACTGCCTCACAGTGATTTTGGCCCATGAAGGCTGAATTATCCAGCAGAATGTACATTACGATCCGGTCTCCACCTGCTCGCGTTCAACACGGTCACGAATGCTCTTCTAATGTTACTGGTGTGTTCTGAAAGGAGCGATTTTGTCGAGAAGCAGGCTTTTCATAACACCGGCGCTCACGAGTGCAAAACGTGCATCGAACTGGCAAGTAAATACCTGATTTAATCAATACCAGAAACTGCAACTCAGCACGTGACTGTTTAATGACTTTTAAAATGCAGACTTAAGCTGTACACTGAGGCTTTAATAAGCAGGGTGCAGGGAAGGCTCATGGGACTGTCCCTACCTTTGATATTTATTCCCAAGTAATTGGGAGGGGGATCCCACCCCCCTCCACCCCCCTTTTTCTGCATGCTACTCACTGCCTCACTGTTAATGTGAACTGGATTTGAATTGCAAATCTCAACTGCCGAGGTTGTACAATCAGAATTATTAATGTTCAAACGCATTAACTGTTTGAGGTTTCACCCCCTCCAACATTACACTGTTTGGCTCTGTGGGCCCTTTTGCCTTTTCGTAAGGTCGGACAAGTGCTTCGGATAACTTCAAAAGAGGCCGCATTTTCAGTTCAGTTCCAATCGCATTCTCATTACGATTACAAGGCCCCATAAATGCAGTGAGCAAGGCCTTTTTAAAATATCCGCTTTAAATACCCGTGGTGTTAGTGTATACTGTATGCTACCTCGTTAAATGGGATGATAAGTTTTCTGCCGTTGACTCCAAGGGTTCTTCCTGATCATCTATTTTTGCTAGTTTGTTTTTCGTGTGCGTGTATACGCGTGTGTCTGTATATTGTGCCTGTAGATAAATACTTAAAAAGTTAAATGCAATATTAAACCAGATAAAATAGATCAAAGCTTCTATTTAGAATTCAAACTACCAATTTACTGTCGTCTTGTACTACATAAGTCAACTGATATTTTTTTTTGCATGAAGGAAGCATTACTTTATCGGATCTGGTGCACCGGTGCATGAAATTGATTTACGTCCCAATTTGAAATGCCGCCGCAACACCAGATTTCTTTTAATACCTTTAAAAGTTCTTGTATGGGGTGTCTGATCCGATGAGTGAAGGTAATTTAAGTGATATTTCCAAACAAAGTTCAGAAATATAAGAACAGCTTGTCCCAGCAATCACACTACAAATTACATCTCATTCTGGGGAACATTTTTGCATTTTTACATCTCATTTCCCGGAACATTTTCGCAACTTTGCATGGCGGGTATTGTGCGTTAATGCAGAAGGATCCAGATTCCCGGGGGTCAGAACAGGAGTATGTGTTATTGAGTCACAGAATATATTTTTTTTAAAATACGGCAGAAATGTTTTCATCCCCTTTGACATTTACCCCACTGTGGTTCCACGCTGGCACCCACGGACAAACTCGCATGGAGCTGTCTGCTTGGACCCCGTCAAAGCCCACACAATTCTGCCTGCGGATTTTAGGAGTTTGAGAGGACCGTTCCTGGAACAGCCCTGGCTCCAACTCTTCTGAAGTGGAAGGCCACTCCCTATGGCTCAGTCACATTGGAGAACGATTCGCTGACTGGCCACCAACTGCTGATCCCTCTCCTTAGTCTCGGTGGGATCGGGGAGATGAAGGGACCCTAAGCAGAGGTATCGGGGACATGGAGGGACCCTAAGCAGAGGTATCGGGGACATGGAGGGACCCTATGAAGAAGGATCAGAGACCTGACTAGAGCAGAAACCAGGAGAAAAACATAATGGACAAGCCCATTGGCATTTATCTCCATTTTTTTGTTTTTGTTGCCACGCAGTAAGTGATGTGCCCGTTTTTTTCACTGCAGATGAAAAGAAAGCAAAATCCTCAGATGAAAAAAACAAGTCACAAGGGGTAAGTGTGTATAATTTGTGAAGCGTGGGTGGCTTGGGGTTTTTTTTTTTTTGGTGGGGGGGGTTATCTCGGCCTAGAATGTCTGGAATAAAAAGGCTTGCTATGAGCTCTTAAAACAGAGAAAAACTCCAAATGACTGTTCAAGTGACTCGCCACACGCTGTAGATTCCTCCCATGTGGCCTAAGCCTCGCTCAGTTCAGATCTTTCCTCCGCCGTGTCACAAGTGGGACCCACCTGTTCGCCGCAAATCAAGACTTCCCCCACCATCTGATTTGGCAAGCACCCCTCCACTCAGATCAGCGCCCCATTGAAGCGAATCTCCCGCCTCCTGCTCGGACAGGAACAAGTGGCGCCACTGTACGCGCAGACGATCGGCTTTTGTTTGCGCGTGTCAGCCCCCCAACTCAATGGCCGTCTGTTTGTTGCGATAGGAGAGGGGGGAAGAAAGCCGCGCAGACATAAAGAGCAGGCTTTGACGGGCAGCCGGGCGCGGGAGGGTCATGTGCCGCAGCGAGACAGTGAATGGGACCGTCCAGCCCCCATGAATGGCTTGTCCTGTAAACGCATGCGAGGAGGGAACGGGGCCCGGGCGCCCAGGAGGAGGTGACTGTACTCGGGTGCTGTGCAGAAGCATGCATCTCATTACACGCCCTCACTGGAATAGCTCCCTGGCATGGGCTCTGGCTCCTCCACAGCTGTCATGCTGCAGATAGGCCCTTTGGCATCAGCGTTTTTATTATTTTTTTAAATATTATTTTTAACGAGAGGCTCAGAAGCACATCCCAAGGGGAGAAAAAAAAAATGGGTTAAGGTCAGATCGCATCTTTGTATAGATAAAAGTCCTGTCAATAGTCTAATCTTGAAAAGATTGCTTTTGGATGCAGGCCCTCCATGTAGGACTGTTAAACAAACACTGAAAATGTGGATGCGGGTTGTTAACTTCTGTCTTACCCGTCAACCAGACATGGTGTGTCCCAATGCACACTCGCCGTACCCTGCACAAAGCCCACCTCCCACAGACAGGATTCTGCTCCATCTCAGCAGCCGTGCTTGTCATCAGGCAACCTTTATTTCTGTCCTTAAAACGTAACCGTGTTGTTGTGTGTGTGTGTCTTCTGTCTTTGCCTCTACTTGCCGTGAACCTGAGGAATGGTGAAGCAGAGATCTGGAAACGGGCAGTACCGCCTCCGGGATGGACCTACCACGGAGGGAGGTTGGATGTCCCTTCTCTGCGCTGGGGTGAAACCATGAATATCAGAAGACGTTAAATCCAACGAGGGGGAAAAAACCACGACTGCCCCAAGCTACGGGGATATCAGCTAATATGCCATGCCATGTTGGGTTTGTTAAGGGAAATACAAGGCAGATGGCTATCTTCTCCTTTAATAAACACAACAATGCCCTGACGTTCTTTACCTTGATTGCAATCGCTTGGTTTACACACAACACAGATCGTCAACTGAATCTGTGTCTTGTGCCTCACAAAACGCCCTTGAGATTCAACAAATTATTATATCTTTTGAACTTGTCTTCAATGAATGAAAGTCACTCAACCCTTTTAAACTCCAGTGACTTCTCTTGGTGTTTTGGGAAGGAGACCAGTGTTTTGAATGTTTGTTTTTCTAGCAGGTGGTTCACCTTGAGTCATGTGGGAAATAAATAATTATTTCCAGTTTAGCGTCTCCCCCAACCCACTACCCTGAGCCCCGGAATTGAATATTTACCCTTGTCGTGCGTGATCTCTCAGGAGATAAGATGAAATGAAGGGGGGGAAAAAAACCAAATCTTTGCTTGCGGCAGTATCTTCGGTCACGGCCTTATGATCCGCTGTCATAAGAAGGACTCGCTGATCTCATGCTCGCTCACAATCAGATACGTCCGTTGATCGTTGCTTCCTGTTTTGACATTTATGATTTTATGCTTCTGTCAAAAACAAGTTGTGCCCTGGCACATGATGTCATGTGACAAGGGGCAGAAAGCAGAGGAGGTCACGGAGCACTTCACACGCGGGCGGCGTGTTTAGCATAGGGGAATTATCGCCCCAGGCAGAAAAAGCCATAGGGGACTCTGAACCTTCTTGCTTGATATGAAGCGGCTAGTGTTCTTTGACCGCACTTGGTCCTCTCCTCGGGCTGGGTGGAGGTAGCGTTGATTTAAGGAGTGCTGTGGAGCTGAAGAACGTCAAGCTGTTGCGGTCCCTCGCTGAGGGGGGTAAGGCGGAATTCACTGGTCCAGACATGGAAGCTGTGCTCGTGGCCAAGGGAACATTCTGGGCAAAGGTGCTGACAAGGAAACTGACACTGAGGTGTCTCCCCCTGGAAAGGAGTGGCCCAGAAAAATAACCTCCAGCTAAGCTCTAAGGACCATGACTACCAGCAGCTTCTGCTACCGAGAGTGAAGCCAAGCCGCATGGTTAAAGAGGACACTAGCTTTAGCTCTGGTATCAAGTTATCGTTACCTACACCTTTAGTGCAGAATGGATTAAATGGGGGGGGGAACTTTCCAGTCGTTTCGGCCGGCAGAAATAGTGGGGTGTTCTTGTCTTCAGCAAAGTGCACCATTTTAATGATCTGTAGCTTTGAATTTACTGGCAGAATATTCCACGTGTAATACTCCTCATACCTTCTAATCTGTGTTCACCCGTAGGCATCATGAAGAATCCAGGTGTGTTTTTGACACATGCAAATCAATTCATGCGGGAGTATTTCCAAAGGGGCTTTGAAGACACACACAGACGTATAAAATTGAATGTACAATCTCAGGTTTTTCAGATTTCGTTAGGTCAGTGATGACCACTTCAATGACCTTTCCTATTAATTAGTTAGGTAAACGGCAGAGGGACTCAGAGACATCTCTTACATGTAGGAAGGATCACAGTATTTTCAGATAAATGTTTGGAAAGGGTTTATATCGCCTACCGGAATATAATTGGACTGATGTACACTACGTCATTTGAAGTAGGGAAATGGGTTTGGGCTTTGTAGGACGTTGACACAGCTGAGAGGTGACACTGTTCTCTCATGGGACCCAGTCACTTGTCCTTCCTTGGCCGGTGACATTTACCACAATGGGCACCGAGCCTCCTAGGACCAGGCCTTTTCCTATATTTTCCCACTGAGGTTAATGTTCAAACCACCGCCGCCGCTGCTGGCATGCCAGAACTCCTGGCAGAGGAGGAAGAAAGCGTAGGAGGTGGACGCAGGCTTCTACTTGCATGCGACAGTGACAGAGCGGTGACAGAACGGTAACAAGCAGGTAACAGGAAGGGGTACCAGACCTAGGACCAAACCCTCCGCGCTACGCAATGTCACGGATAGAACTCAACTGCGCAGACTTCAGCGGTTTGTCTAGCGATCAAAACTTAACGACCTGACTTGATTGCGCAACCACTCGGAGCGTTTCCGCCTTTCTTTGTGCGTCGGCCTTTGTTTTTTGATTAGCGGGTCAAGAGGGCCCTCGTTTGTATCTACGGGACTCGGGGTGGATTAAAGGAGCGTTATCGCATTGGCACACATCTCATAAAGCATATTGCACGGTGTGATAATTCCCTCCGCCGCCCCCGCCATTTCTCTGATTGTTTGCCATCAGCCAGATTAACGCGTTTCGGACCAATCTTTCTCAGAGTTGGACACGTTTGGTTCTTACACCGCGGCTCCCAAATGTTGTCTGGGGGATTACACGGTTACAGGTCACGGTCAAATTGTTTCATCTCTTCCTTCCAGACTCCCCCTGGTCACTCTTCTTTTTTCTTTTTTTTTCTGTCCGGGAGTGTCTCAGTGCAAACTCATCTCTCTGAAGGGTGATTTTTTTTTACTTTTAACATTATTGGAAAAATCTTTGAAAGAGTAATGAAATTGTCTACCTTTGTAACTTTGGCGTTCAGATTACCAGACCAAAAGTTTTAGCTGGTGCGTCACCTGCTCCCTCTATAGACAGGAGTAGTAATCAGCCCTTGCTGGTTACAGTGGGTAAGATGTCAAGGTTTTGGCACGGGATCAAAACAATTTTTTTTTAATCCAAGCAGTGAAACAGTGATCATTTCTGCTGAACCGACGCGGTAGGCAAGATCAGTTTTGTTTGCCCTGCCATAAAATACCAGCCTGGACAACCTGGCTTTCCTTCCTGTTCCATTCTCTTTGTATTGCATGGGTGTGTCATGCTGCATGCTTCATCAATAATTGTTAAATGACATGAACTAATCTTGGGCAAATATGGCAAACGCGGTCAAAGTTATCAGGCTGTGTTTCGGTCTTCGTTGCTCCCTCCCCCATTTGTTGGTTTTTCTCTCGCTCTGTTTGCCAATTTGCTAATATCCTGCCACTGGCTTTGTCACTTGGAATGGCCCAGGCAGCTCCGGGAACGTTCAAAACACCAGCGGGCACATCCTGCTCTCGCGCGCTGATAACGGCAGAAGATAAGGGCGCTGTCGGCGGAGTGACCCAGAGATGAGAGGACTTTGGCAGGGACAGACAGCAGGGAGGATGTCTCTGAGGAGCTGCCTGTCTCTGCTGTTCTCAGGTGCATTGATTTTGATTGCACCGAAAGCACTGGTACAGAGGGCCCTCACTGCTTTGTAAGAACCCGCGAGGGACTGCTTCTAACGTGACGCTTAGAGACAGACGCTGAGAATGTTGCGCAGTGGCTGGCCGTAATGTAGTGACATTATTGCATACAAGAGACTCATTACTTAACACACAGCTCTGTATTGGCTTGATTGCAGCAGATGCCACGGCATTCTATGTTAATTAATTAACATATGCATGTCCAGACCAGCAATGCAATCATAAGTGGTGTGGGCGATTCTGCAGCAGGTGTTCGCCTGTGATTGGCTGGCAGTTTAAAAGCGGACCAGAGGACAACGGATTACGCACCGCTATTAATCGTTTCAAACCGAATGCCTGCATTGAGGGTCATTAATCTGATGTGGTCAATGCACTTAATTGTACTTAATTTAATTTAATTTAGGGCCACAACGTGTAGGCACTGCGGGCATCCTGTGTCCTGTCCACTCAAGGGACCGACACAAGAATTTTTTCTGTGGCAGATCCCACTGCAACCTGGGGTCCTGCTTGGGCCTGGGGTCACAATGGGTGCAGAACAGAAGTCTGTCCATCGGCTTTTAAAGTAAAGTGTGAGGATAGTATAGACCGGTGCGCAGTGTGTGGCACGTATGTGGGGAAGCTGTAGCCTGTCTGTCTTTCTCACGCAGAAGAAAGGAACCTGACGCCACTGCCTTTGGCTGGCGATTTGTTACATATGGCTCTTTGTTTCAAACTAGCGGTGGCAGAGTTCTCTGGCTGCCCTTAATTCAGGTGAGTGGAGTTTTTCCACCCGCTCCACTTGGCTGCAGACAGACGCCAGGTTAATTGAATTGCTCAAACCGTAGTCTCAGGGAATGAAACTGGCTCAGATTAAACAGCGCCCCTGTGACCAGCAGGTAGAAGGGTGGGCTCTAACAACCCCCCCCCACCCGACCACCACCTCTCTCCCATAACGGGACAAAGCTGATCAGGCGAGACAATGTCATCAGAGGATCCGTTCTAATCCTCTTACATGTGCGCCGCCGTGGTCAGGTGACCCCAGCAGCAGCCCCAACATAGGGGGAGGGGCCGTGTGTAAATAAACACACGTAAACGGAGGAGAAACGCAAGGGGAGGGTTTGTGTGTAAATGTACAGACGTGAACGGAGGACAAACGTAAGGCAATGACGTCATTGCCGCAGCCTCTGCAAGCAGCCATACGGCCGGTGTGGAGCCCAGAGGGGCTCTTTTTTGTTTTGCTGCCGAGGGAGGCGTGGCAAGTATAAATTGCCCTCGCCGCACTGCCCCAGCTCTCTGAAAGCAGCAGGAGCTTCTCGAGTAAATGGCACTGGTTTGACCCGGAGGGCAAGGTGCTTCAGGAGGGAAGATGTCTGTTTGATTAAGCCGTGTAAATCCCACACCGGTGTTGAGCGACATGTCAACTGGGAATGACCGAGGCGGGATTAATACGGCCGGACCTAATGGGTCCCTCCCATCGTCACGCTTTTGTGATGTGCTGGTGTTGAGCTGGGGGGCGCAGCATAGACTCCAGTGTGTTTTCTCAACGGGTCTGCCGGGTGACTCATAGAGGATCATCGCTGAACAAACATTCAGGCAATGTTTGCTACGGTCAACGTGAGAAAACGAGACGTGCAATGCACATGGCCGCTTTGTCATTGCTGTAAAAACATCCCAGAGATTTGTGGGAGAGCACTGAGCTCTATTTTCACCGGGAGTGTGTAAATTACCGGTGAGACCCGGGATAATCCCAGCAACCAAAGATCCTTTAGTATATTAATAATCCCAGACGGGTATTGTGTTTCCTGTCTGGCCCTATAAAAATGTAAAAATGGGTCAGTTCTGTACATTGTTTACACTGACTTTCATCTCTCTTCATAAGTAGAATGCTCAGCTGCCCAGTTATAAAAACGGGTTGTTAGGGGGGAAGTGCTTTGATTGGCGGGCTCCAGGCGGAGAACTGAATCCCTCCAATCATCATCCGGCTTCTGCACCAATTTTTTCCGTCAGTTGTGCCCATACTGAAGGGTTAGCTGTCTTCTGCCCTCTCTCCCACCAGTATCTTTTTCCATAGTGCTGGCCTCTAGCACCACTCACCCACTCATTTCTTCAGATTGATCTACGCTCTCTAAGGCACACCCGCTTACAGGGGCTGTAGATTCACCTAAAAACAGCACTTCCTCCACTCTATATCAAAATAGGGGGGGTTTGAGTCGAGGAATTCCCTGGGGAATTAACGACAGAAAGCACGAGTGGCATGTTGGCAGCAGCTTTCCCATGAGTGGGAACTCTTTCTTACTGTGAAACATTCTGTTCACAAAACATTGCCTTTAAAAACTTATTTTTTATCTTTGAGTCCAGAGACGCGGTTCTCTTATATGAAGTCTCCACTAGATCAGGTGCTAAGTTTCTCAAAGAGCCAATTTCAAGGATGCCAAACTCAGTTTCATATATTGCAGACTGCAGCGAGGAGTCAGTATTAAGTAAATCTTCTGGCTTAATCCATACAATCCTCTCTCCTCTTCAGCTAATTTGTTATTTTGAATGCTTTGTGCTGTTAAAATGGTGTGGGGAAATGTATAACTTTGTCAAGTACAGCAATGCTTGCATTAAAAACAAGGAAGCTGGATTTTTAGCTTGAGGTAATCATTAAATGACTAGTGGTCGTGGTATGCAAAGCCGCTTAATTTAAACGGGCGCGACTCAACGGTTTTTAAGTGAGAGCCTGGAAAGTAAATAAGATATGCAAATCTATGCGTCAAAAACGCATTTGAAGACCTGGGAATTTGAATGAGACAACTGCTGTATAAGCGGTTGGTATTTTGCGTCCTGTTTCCAAGCTCACTTTGCATTTTAGCGTGAGGAAATTTGTTGCTCCTCCAAGGAACATTACTCGTTTGACATAATCTGTTGCTTCTCATTCCTTTCAGGAGGAAAAGTCCTGGGTGTGGGCGCCCACAGATGTGCCTGCCCATGTGTGTGTTTGTGAACAGACAGACTGGCCTCTTTTCTAATTTCCCATCACCTTCCCCGTGGCCCCCGTGTCCCCCGTGGCCCCCGTGGCCCTCCATCCTCCTCTCTCGTTATCAGTGGGGCGGCCTGGTAAGCACGCGTTTATCAGTGCCCTGGGG
>JAOVYW010002083.1:0-10632 GCA_025775045.1 Hiodon tergisus
GTGGCATTCTTACTGAGGTACAGTTTAGTCTGTATGAGTGTGTGATGTATGGTGTGTGTGTGTGTGTGTGTGTGTGTTTGGCGGGCAGTGAACTATATGTGTTTTTCTTAGAGAGGGGTGTAGGAGACACAGATTGTGCAGCTCCTCCCACCTACCTGCCAGTGCAGCCCCTCCCACTGGCCTGGTGGTGTTGCTCCTCCCACTGGCCTGACGGTGCAGCTCCGGCAGTCGTCCCATTGGCCTGACGGTGTAGCTCCTCCCATTGGCCGTGACGGTGTAGCTCCTCCCATTGGCATGACTGTGTAGCTCCTCCCACTGGCCTGATTGTTGGTCAGGATCTGCAGAGATCCGTTTTTCGTTGTTTATGCTGTAGGTCCCATCAGTTTTGCCAGATTTGAGGATGTTTTTGTCATTCAGCCTGTCTGTGACTCCCAGTCTTGCAATGGCGAGTCACAATTTCCAAAAAATGTTTATTGGCTTGACATAATCAAATTAAGCATCACCAAAGTAATTGAACAAAGAAAACTATAACAAAAACAAAACTATACAATAAAAAAAAGCAATAACCCTCCTCTTTATTTATATTGCACATGGTTGCACCTGAGTGCCTGGTCTTCCTGCTCCAGGATGTCTGTCTGCCTCTGTCTTTCTGGGTGAGGCAGGCAGCTAAACACTGAGCAGCTAGCTCTGCTGTCTGCTGCTCCTCCTCTAACAGGACTGGTAGTTTATCTAAGTGGGAGCAGATGAAATTTTGTGGACTGATTTTCCATTTTTCTTTCTCTCTCTCAGCCCCTGGGGCGGCTGGGAGCCGACGTGATTGGTCTTGATCCAGTGGAGGATAGTATTAAGACAGCGGAGCTGCACTGCTCCTGTGACCCAGTTCTACGGGAGCGGATCCGGTACCAGACTGGTACTCTGGAGGAACTCTCTGAGGAAGAGGCGGAGGGGTTCGATGCTGTTGTGGCGTCTGAGCTAGTGGAGCACCTGCTGGACCTGGACACCTTCATCAGGTGTTGCTACCAGGTGCTGAAGGTGGGTCCGTTCACCAGCTCTCTTGTGATGAGCTGCCAGGTACTGAGTAATTGCATCCACTGTTGTAAAGACTGTAGCCAAAATTGCAGTCTCTGTGTCTTCAGAGTCTTCAAGTCTTCAGACTTGAAAGTAGCCATGTACTGTCAATGGTGTCTCTTTTCTGACAAAACATCAGAATAACCATCACTGAATTTACATTAAATTGATAGGTGCCTTGCAAGTTTTTATATGTTCGTTTTGAGAATGCTAAATATGTAGTTAAAATTAGATGGATGCATATGCGAGTCCTACTTTAGACCGAAATATGGATCTTTGTTTTAAAATCGCTGTTTGGCCATCTATGCAGTTGTATCTTGAAGATTAAAATGTATACATTGATCAATCAACTGAATGAATCCCTACACCTCTAGACAGTGCTCTTGTTTATGTGATGTTTGTTTGTGATAAAATGAACTAAAGTAAATGAATTAAGTAAAGTAAAATGAACTGACGCTGTAACTGGACCTTTTCTCTGTCAACCGTCAGCCTGGTGGGTTTCTCTTCATCACAACCATCAACAAGACGAACCTGTCGTACGCTTTGGCCATCATCATGGCGGAGAGAGTCCTCCACATCGTTCCCCCAGGGACGCACGACTGGCAGAAGTTCATCAGTCCCGTTGCTTTGGAGTGCCTGCTAGAGTCTAGTGAGTCTTCCTCATCTTCCTCCTCATCCCTGCAGAATTCCAGGTTCATCTCAGAGGGGCATGTAACTCTTTCCTTCCCTCTCTCCCAGGTGGGTTCTCTGTGGAGTCGATCCGAGGGATGTGGTACAACCCCCTGTCGAGGGGGTGGAGCTGGGTTGAGAGCACTGCTGTAAACTATGCTCTCTATGCCGTCAAACAAAAGAAGGAGCTGTCGCCTGAATGTGCAGAGACGTCAGAAAATCACATGGGTCACTAAGCCCATCACAGCGGAGGGCAGAAAATGGGTGACTCCCACCACGCAGAGAGGGCGGTCCAGGAAAAGTTTAGGTCTATTCTGGCTTATTTTCACATCAAAACCCCCGACCCACCTTACCCCTACTATTTTGGTCACAGTGTTTGGCTGTAGTGAGTCGGGTTTCCTGCGGTTGAAGCTTGTGTGAAAATGCAGTCCTAGTTAGAGAGGCTACTGGCTTGACTGGTTAAGCATCACTCACTAGCCATCATTCACTTTCAGTTTCAATAAACGAGGAATTTCCTTTTCATGATCTGTGAGTATTTTTTAATTACATTTTTGCAGATCAGAATATCTGACTGAGTCTGGCTTTTAGCAAATGCATATAATTAATAAGGCACACAGACTAGGAAAACCCCAACCCAGAAAATGCAGGAGTATCCCAAAGCACTGGGGTTAAAAAAAAAACTGTTACTCCTACAGCTAGAAGGGCTGATATTGTTTCCTGTAAAAGAATGTTGCATGATTGTGCATTTTTAGGCAGATGTGTTGGCAATAGTGACATTAGATGTGAACAAGTGAAGTCACATCTGTCACTGCCTCTGTCCTATAACATATTGCTTGTTCTCAGATGTATTTCACACTAAAAAAACTGTCCTGCAGCAGAAATTCTCTCACAAATTATGAATAATTTTCCAACTTGTGGCCAACCACGGATCCCGGGTTAGACGGTTCATCCATGTCACCAAACGCAAGTTTAATAAATGTATTAACTTAATTGTCGTCGAGCAGCGGTATTGCGGCCATGAGGGAGAGGTCCTCCGGACGTTACACGTCAGCAGAGCGTAAAGGCAGCGTTACATTGGAAGTGAAGAAGCGGTTTACTTCGGTGTTTAAAAGCACAGTAATATGTGGAATACAAGAGTCAAATTTGCGTGTTAACTGTCAAAAAGACTCATCGACCCCAAATTACGGATCGGATATAACATTAATGGTTTCGTCAAATCGAACTACATACTTTAACATATATTAAGTCTCGCATAATATGATGATATACTGACATATTAGGCCAATGCAAGATTAATATGTTTGTTAACTGGTTTAAATCAACGCGATAGCACTGACTCCAAAAACAAGTAGATTCAGAGATAGACAGTTTTATTTAATAATTATTATTTTAGTCATTTAATAATAGTAATTATTGTTACCTGTTGAAGTCTAGGAGTGACCATGGCTGTAACGTTAGCGGCGCATTAGGAGGAAGAGTAGCGCACTTCGCTAAAACCAGAAGCGCGTCCGTTAAATGTGCTCTCGAGGATGAAAGAGTTTTTGAATTTAAACCGTTTCGCACGTCTCGTGAGTAAGGACCACACGCACAAAGGAAACTTTAAACACGATAAAGTTCCGCAGAATTCGCTTTTGGTGCAGTCTACAGACAATGCTTTTGAACGCTCTTAAATGTTTAGTTCTAAGGATGTCTAATTCCTGTGCGATATGAAACTCAACATCTGAAACTGAAATCCTTAGCCGATTTATTTTGATATTCGTTTTTATGCTTTATTTGTTATATGTTAATTAAGCGCTAATCGCACTTTACATAACTGTTTTGAATGGCCTTTCTTTCCATGAATAATATAAAATAAGATACAAACGCTATTAAATATGAAATTATTTTATTAAATGCCATTACCGGGTTGTCGAAGGTTCAATTTTCCCAGCCATAATATGAATTTTATTATGCTGCCAGGGTAGGGTGTAAGTGCCCTCTATTCCACAAAATAACACAATAAATGACGAGGCCCTGTCAGTTTGCCTGCGTGTTGTTTTCAACATCCATTCGCAGCTGAGCGCTCACCTTCAACCACGGTGACATCACTCGTTTTTATTGGTACAGACAAAGACTCAGTGCGACTGCGGGGGATGCCGAGAGTGGTGTGGCTCCTCCGTCCAGCAAAATGCTACCCTTTTGCATTTTTTGGCTAAAATAAACAAACTTCATGACTTAGCATAAATGCAGCCTTGTTGATGAAGCGGAGAAAGGTCGTTGCGCGGAAGCAGGTGGCGGTTCAGAGAGAGAATGTACTGGGGCGCTGGATTCTCCACGTCCCGGTCTTGTGTGATTGATCTGGGCCGGAATCGGACCTTCTCCTTCGGACTATGTGGTTCTGATGAGCAGTATTCCTTTTACGGGTATATCATCGCGTCCCCTCTGCAGGACTGCAGTGGGATCATGTCGGGGTTGGGGTCCGACTCCTGGTGGAGGAAAACGCTGTATCTGACCGGTGGCGCCCTGCTAGCAGCGGCAGCTTACCTGCTACACGAGCTGCTTGTTATCCGGTAAAAACAAATGCATTTATCTGTTATCTGTTGAATGTGACACGTGCATATCATTTAAGATTTGGCGTGCGTAAATATCTATTTGTACTTGTTCTGACTTCTGTACGTTTGCATGAAACTAGCAAGAGAGGGCGGTTAGCTTAATCTTTCTGCAATGCATCAACTACATATATTCGCTAAAATACTATATCTACTCATTTGAAAAGCTAATATTCGCATTTTTCATTTATGTTTGACCTAATCGCGTGATTGGACTCGATGTAAGGTTACGTGCACGGGCTGGCAATGTTTTAAATAACGAGTCGTGAGGATGGTGTTTATGAATTTTACACAAGCTTCATCAACCACCAATCCACAGGGTGCCCATTAAAGATATCCTTAATGCACGACAAGAGATTCGTTTTCGTTTTGTAAATCCTAAATCGACTGATTCATGATGGACAAAACAACATTATTTTATTCTTAGGTGCATTCTCCATTTAAATGTTTTTTTTTTCCCAAGGACAAATCGCATACTGCCATGGGTGCACAGAATAACGCGTCATTCAGCTGCGGCGTAGTCGATGTTGTAAACCCTGCAGTGGTGTTTGAATGACCTTTACCGGCACTCTCGTGTGAGAATGGTTTATCCATACATTTAAATGACAAAAGGCACTGAATGAAGGTGTTGTTAATTTAAATCTGTGTATATTTAAACCAATATGCAAGTGTTACGCATTTGTTGAGGCCTTCTGATGCAATGAATGGTGTTTTTTATCTTCACACAAACATCTGCTGGGAATTTGAACAGCATCCTTCTTCTGCAAGGCCTCTTCCAGGCCTCTGGCTGAAACTGGGGAAATAACCGGTCCCCATTTGACCTCACTCTCTTTTATAACAACGGTTTGAAACTCACTGTTATTCTTACCGTCAACTTTGCTACTGCAACCAAAATACTTTAAAGATCTTTAAATTGCCCAAGTATGCATCTGTAACTTTAACAACAACATTGTGACTTTTGGTTTTTTTTGAGCAAGAAAATTAACATTTTTATTGAATTGAACATCCACCCATGTTGACAAATATTATTTTACAGGCCCATTTTGTAGAAGTAGATGCAAAGAGCCCTGCTGTCTTACTGTTGAGCAAAAATCTGAATTCTTTCAGTTGATATTCAGCTATATATTTGGGTAAACTGAAAGCTGTCTAAGTTTGATCTGCCCTTTAAACTGTATAGTCTCTGTAGAGGTGAAGAAATGTATTTCTTATGCCATGTTCTAAAATGTGTTGTTGTAGGAATTACAGCTCTAACCGTTGGAACTTTCACTGGGTTTAGACCTGAATTTTGTGTTGACTCTCTCTGTTGCATTACTGTCTGATGCCAAATTAAATTTAAAAAACTAAATTCATTCAGGACCGGAAAGTGATTAATTAAATTGACGAAATCAGCTCTACTCTCAGAGTAGAACAGTTATTTGGTTTATTTCCACAAATGGATTAAATTAAAAAGAGGAACCAGACAAAACAAAATTTGGAACATAAAATTCAGGCTTGGTTCCGGGAGAGGAACGGGTTCTAGGGTGCCATGGAGAATTTGTTTAATTAGAAGAAAGTTTTTCTAATGGAATTAGAGATTTTGTGATGGTTTTGCAATGGCAGCAGGTTTGAGTCTTGTATATCAGCCACGTTCCGTTTGGCAGGAAGGAGCAGGAACTGGACTCCAAGGATGCAATTATCCTCCATCAATTCTCCAGGCCCCAGAATGGGGTTCCCAGCCTGTCCCCCTTCTGCCTAAAGATGGAGACCTACCTGCGCATGGTGGACCTGCCCTATCAGGTGATCCTCTGGTCTTCCTGCCATGTATGTAGGTGAAGGGATCACTTGTGTGTTGAAGCACAGTCAACTGCCCCCAGAAGCTACCATGGTGTTATTGGAATGTATGATGTCAGCATTAAAGGGATAATGTCACATGGCCTTGAAAATTCACCTAGCTAACTGTTGTTGACTGCATAAAGGCTGCATGACTTTACTGTATTTTACTGGTACCACAGATTGACAGGTAAAGCAAACCCACACTACGGTGGTGCAGGGTAGAATATATGTTATCAGATTACTGCCAAAATTTCAGTGATTGTAAAGGAAATGCAAGCTCACAGGACGAACTCCTAAATGTAAATTAATAAAAAGTAAATTATTATTTGTAAATTAGCATGTGTGATGAGGAACGACCTTCTAGGTCTTAACAGCCCAAGACACTAGTCCCTAGTTAGGGCAGAATTTCTACAGAATTTCACTTGAAGTTCATTTTTATCATCGTGCTAGTGGCAGAAGACGTAATGTATTAATGTTTTTGTGAGTGGGCAGGGTGGCAACCTGGTCAAAACCAGCCCGATTTGATAATTTTCCCTGCTGTCACAAGAAACTGAGTGTTCTGAGATAAATTATATTTACTGTTGTAGGATCAGTATTCATAATAGCTTGGAAAAATTACAAATACATATTTAAAATAATGTAAATGATGAGCGTTTGATACAATATGTATTTCCAGTAATGGACTTGGTCAGTGGTACTCTTTAAATGAGGGGTGATGTTTTCTCTCTGCAGAATTACTTTGACGGGAAGCTTTCACCCCAAGGCAAGATGCCCTGGATTGAGTACAACCATGAAAAGGTGTGGGGCACGGAGTTCATCATCGACTTCTTGGAGGAGAAGCTGGGTGTAAGCCTCAACAAGGGCCTGAACACCCAGGAGAGAGCGGTGTCCCACGCCATCACCAAGATGGTGGAGGAACACTTCTACTGGTGAGTCTGAATTTAATCAGCAAAGGCCTGAACACCCAGGAGAGAGCAGTGTCCCACACCATCGCCAAGAGCTGAATTAATTTGGATTAAATCCCAGATGCAGGTCTTTCGGTCTGAATCTACTCTTGTGTGGCGGTGTTGACGTGTACACCCTTTCTCTGTATGTCTGACAGGACCATAGCTTACTGCCAGTGGGTGGACAATCTGGAAGAGACGGAGAGGCTGCTGTCTGTGAGCGGGCCCCTGAGTGGTCTACTCAAGTGGATCCTGAGTCACCTGACCAGCGGCATAGTGAGGCGCGAGATGTACGGCCACGGGCTAGGCCGCTTCTCCCGGGAGGAGGTGTACGCCCTGATGGAGAGGGACATGCGGACGCTGGCTACACTGCTGGGTAGGATCAGGGAGGAATGACCCTGTGTGGTTAGGGTTAGGGTTAGGGTTAGGAGCATCTGTCCAAGCCTCTCTCTGCTGGTGAGCATGTTGTATTGCAGTCCTGTACCACTGCTAGACTTCAGGGGAATGAACTTGGAGAAACGGCACAAATGCTTTTCTCACTTTATTTACCCGTCTGTATGTCGTTTTTAGTGTAATGATGGCATAGTCCCGCTTTAATGAACTTCTGTTGGTTTTTCATTGGGTCATGTGATGAACCAGGTGAGAAGAAATACATGATGGGGGGGAAGGTGACGTCTGTGGACGCCACAGTCTTTGGACATCTCGCCCAGGCCATGTGGACGTTGCCCGGCACACGGCTGGAACAGCTCATTAAAGGTCAGCTGACCCATCACCCCAAAAAAAGGTTCTTAAACCCAGTGCCAATGTGGGAAAACTTTAAAGTTATTCCCTGAGCCCAGAGGCAGTGCAGGGAACTGGCATAATAACAGAGAAATAAAACAGAATGAGAGGGTAATCGGTGAGGCACGGAAGAGAGAGCTCAGCTGCTCCAGGACGTTCTGGAAGGTTGGATGGATAGCCAATAGTGCAATACAGGTGGTTTGTTCTTGGTTCTTGGTATTTGCAGCCAGGACTACATTGGAGAAGATGCCTCTCTTATTATTGGTCTCTGCTTATCTTTCCCATGCCAGCGAAAGGGGGTGGGATTGATTTTATCTATCTAAAGTGTGCTGGTGTGGGTTTGGTGTCTATGTTTGTCAACTTTATTCATGTGCTGCCGTACTAATATAACTACTAGATGTTACTCCAAGGACCACATTATGTGCCTCAGTGACAAATGTTCTATTATGCTTTAAAGGGCAGCTTTTTTATTTTCTAAAAGTGCTACGGGTGACCGCAGTGTGTACACACTCGCGCATGAGATACGAAGGGGTATTAAAACCCCATTTCTCTTTGACGGTAGAGGATGTATAGATACTTGATTTGTCAGAAAAGAGAGATTATTTCTTAAGCAGACTTTGAAATGAACAATGGAGGCACTGTCACTGTTATTTGTTTTCAGGTGAGCTGATAAACCTGGCCATGTACTGCGAGAGAATACGCAGGAGGTTCTGGCCCGAGTGGTACGTGGACATCAATGACTTCTACTGGGATGGTCTGAGCGAGGTGAGCAGATCTCCCTCTCGCCTGCTGGACCCAGGCCTATTCTCCCGGACCGAGACCATCGAGGAGGAGATGTCGGGGGACAGTAGCCCAGACACGGACGCCACCGGACGCTCGCTCTTCGACTCCGATGTGGATATGGAGGGGTCCGATCAAGAGGCGCTCAAGTGCTGAAACCACACATCCTAAGAGCAGGACATCATCGGGGGGTGTCATAGGTCAAAGGAGAGGTCCATGTTGAGTCTTGGACAGTCAGTCAAGCTCTAAAGAGTCCTGCTGGCAGAAGGGCCTCAGATTATGCAGAATCATAAGTCTTCATTGTAACCAATGTGATGTTTTTAACAATGCCTACAAATACATACTCTGCTGCCCTCCTGTGGTGTATCTGCAGACGCTGCAACAGGAGAGGACGGGATTTGCAGACTGTGACCATCGCTTTTATGGGTCTCAACATTCCTCAGTTTACTGACAAAATACAGGGAGCTGACATGGAGGGTCCCGCGCTGTGTTGGTTCGTGAGTGAGTGTGTGTTTGAGTGAGTGACTGCGTGATTACATGAGCACACGTGTGCGTGTGTGAGCAGGTGAGTGAGGACAAGAGTAAGTTTTATTTGAGTGAGTTTGACTGCGAGAGTGAGTGAGTGAGTTTGACTGTGAGAGTTAGTGAGTGAGTGAGTGAGCGAGTTAGTGAGTGAGTGAGTGAGTTTGACTGCGAGAGTGTCCTGGTACTACAGAAGCCGCGTAGAGAACAGGTGAGGCAAACCTGTGACCGCAACCATGCAGATGACAGACCAAATACATTGTGTGTATAGAAATCATTCTCATTATTGAAAAGACAGGGTACCTGTCCCAGGTGATTCTTTCCGTGACAGACCTCTGATCTGATGAAGACCTTCATGGTTTAAAAATGGACCTGCCGAATCATCCAAATTTACTGCAGGACTGGCAGTGTTTCTGTTCTGTAAACATATTTTCTATAAAGAATTTTGAATTACGTGTTTGTCTTTATACAAGGATATAGTGTATATCTATATATATTTAACTGTACAAATACATGTGTATCATGATCTTTTTTATTTTTGTTAAAAAATTTAGCAAAAGAGGAAAATTGGGATGGGTTAGTCTTTAAGCAGCTATGTGAGGGAGGTCTTTCTTAGCCTTTCTGTCAATCATCCTGTCAATGACACGGTTCCCATCTCCACGTCCTGTGTCAACAGTGCCGTCTCAGCCCGGCTGTAAAATGTAAGGAAAACGGATGGGCCCTGTGTTGTGTTGCTTTGTCAAGTCCATTGTTTTCTTTGTGGAAGTGAGACCTTTAAAGCAGGTTGTGACTGGCGTATGTGGGAGGTGTGCATTTGAGCGGGTGGAAAAAGGATTAATGCTGGCAGATATCTGTGTGTTGGCGTTGTTCACATCAGGTCTACTAATTTATAAAGCCATATTATAGAATTTATATCATGTATGTGAATCACAATACTGAGTGATGTATATAGCTGTGCAAAACTACATGAACTCACTGTAAGCACTGAATGCTGCCTATGACTACAATAATAAGTGGTGACTGACTATATGGTAACAGGTGTTTATAAATAACAATTGTTAATATTTCATTAAACATAGCTGTGAATTTTACACAATGTTTTGTTTTAAAGATACGCTTTTAGTGCTGCTGCTCAGGAAATGTGTTGGTTCTGCAGGGTGTGTGTGTGTGAGCGTCTGTGTGTTTTATGAGAGAGTGTGTGTTTTTTTTGTGTGTGTCTGTGAGTGAGTCTGTGTTTGTTCTCTGGGCTTTGTGTGTGAGTGTCTGAGAGAGTGACTCAGTGTGTGTGTGTGTGTGTGAGAGAGAGAGTCTGTCTGAGTGAGTGACTCAGTGTATGTGTGTGTTTTATGTGTGTGTGAGTCTGTGTCTGAGTGTGTGACTCAGTGCGTGTGTGAGTCTGTCTGAGTGAGTGACTCAGTGTATGTGTGTGTTTTATGTGTGTGTGAGTCTGTGTCTGAGTGTGTGACTCA
>JAOVYW010002084.1:4840-15039 GCA_025775045.1 Hiodon tergisus
AGAGGACACCACAATGGATAACTGATTATTATTATTATTATTATTATTATTATTATTATTATTATTATTATTATTATCATTATTATTATTGTTGTTGTTGTTGTTGTTGTTGTTGATGAGGTAGAAGTACGAGACTTTGCACCAGAAAGATCAAATCTTTTACGGTAGCATTGTTGTCATGCCTTTAAGACTGTGTATTGATTGCCCCTGTATATAAAGCCATAGAAATTTGTTAAACAATGTATAAGGGTTTTAAACAACTGATAAGAACACCAGCAAGTTAAATATGTAATTCAGAGAATGCTTTTACTCGTTGATTTCCTGTTAGTGTTAACAAGTCTTTTAGAAACTGTGATCCCATCTGGTGGGGATGGTCACACAGGGGAAAAGGTAGATATTACCACAAACATTATAAGGGGCTGTAGCCAGGATTAATAGGATTTCTGGCTCCATTATGAAATTAGATAAATGAACATAAATCATGTATGATCAGCAATCTAGTTAAAACAGCCAAAATACCTTATTTAATGTTTCCAGTCGTAAAATCAATTGCATGTAAAATTAAGTATTGATGTATGTGTTTATTATTTATTAATAATATTAATTTGTATTTGGCTATGAAAACACCACCCCTGCCATTCTGCATTAGATCTTGGCTGGAATGAGAGCTAGGCTGTCTTATCACATGGAACTCAGAAATAATTTCCGACACTCAAACTGTTATGTTTCATTAAGGGAAAGGGTGTGTGCATATGCATGTGTGTCGTGTGTATGTGTGTGGGTAAGTGTGTGTATGTATAATATGTGGTTGCTTGCAAGGTGAAAAAAAAGACATCCAATCATCAAGAATGCCATGTGGTTAACAAGCAGATACAAAACATGTAGTCAGTGAACACGCAGTGTTAGTAAACATTCAGTCAATAAACAGGTAGCCTGTAAACATGCAGTCCAGACAACCTACAGCCAGTAAACATACAGAACAGATAACATGGAGTCCATAATCCAGCTATGCAGACTACATACAGTGCAGATGACATGCAGTGCAGAAGACATGCAGTCAGTCTACACGCAGTTCAGACGACATGCAGTCAGTAAACATGCAGTGCAGACAACATACTGTCACCATACAGGTAGTGCAGACAACATGCAGTGTAGACGACATGCAATGCAGATGAAATGCCATCAGAAAACTTGCAGTGCAGACAACCTGCAGTCAGTAAACATGCAGTGTATATCTTGTTTAATTCTTTTTAGACCTCTAAGCCTCACAGGGAGCTGAGTAATGGTTTGTCCAAGAGCACACTCAGTTTGCTGGTAGCCATGAAGTTCCATGAAGATTAATGTTAGAGAGGGCCACTCTTGCCATGTACAGACAATGCTGTTTCATTGAGATACAAACTCAAACTGTGAGACAAAACAATAATGTTTCATTAAGAGACATAGTGTTTGTATGTGTGTGTGTGTGTGGGGGGTGGGGGGAAGCTGGTGGGGTGTGTTGTGTGGATGTGTGGATGTGTATGTGGGTGGATGTGTGGGTTGGGGGTGTTGTGTGTATAATATGTGGTTGCTAAATTGGAAGGAAGACATCCAATCATTAAAAATGCCTTGTAATAAAACACAAAGTCAGTGAACATGCACCGCCCTTGACATGCAGTTAGTAAACATTCAGTCAGTAAATAGGCAGTCAGCAAACATTGGGAAAGTTTTCTTCTTCAAAATAAGTTATGTAACCAGTCGAAGAGGATATACAGAAAGGGTGTGTAAAACCTGAGACAGTAAGTGTGAATATGTACAGTTTCAAAATCAAAATTATTCAACCCCCATTGCAAATCAGGTTTATTGTCAAAATGTATAGATTTTCAGCTGTTTGCAATGAACAAACCAAACAAAAGCAATTGAAATAGCTCAACACAATGAATGCTTCAAGTGGTTTCCCCAAATTCAACTGAAAATGCAACTTATAATGACTTCTCCAGTCTCAAAATTATTCAACCTTCGAATAGAATCCCTCAAAACAGCACAAATATGCAAAACAAGTGTTGTCTCAAGCACACCTGATGCAACTAATCAAGGGCTTCATTAGTTGCAACAGGTGTGCTTGAGCTGGAACACATGAACTACCTGAACTGGCTAGGTTGTGTCAGTGACTGCATGCATAAAATAGAAATACGGCTAAGTCAAAAGAATTCACAAACAAGGAACAGGATACAAAAAGATAGCAAAGGCACTAGAGACAGTGTTGGAAGCATAGTTTGCAAGTTCAAAGTTAATGGAACAGTGGTTACACTACCTGGACAGGGCAGAAAAAGGAAGCTATCAACGGCTGCAACCAGATTTCTGAGAAGGCAGTTGTGAAAAACCCTTGAGTGACTGCAAAAGACCAGGTGCTGAGGTTTCAGTGAGTACAGTAAGGTGCGTACTAAAACGAAGACGCCAGAAGGTTTACACGCCAGAACTCCAAGACATACACTACTACTGACCCAAAAGCACAAGAAAAGTCGGCTCCAATATGCTCAAAATCATATAAATAAGCCACAGAAGTTTTGGGATTCTGTTCTGTGGAGCGATGAAACACAACTGGAACTTTTTGGCACAATGGATCAGCGGTATGTCTGGAGTAATAAGAATGAAGCATAAACTGAAAAGAACACTCTGCCCACAGTCAAGCATGGTGGTGGCTCGGTGAAGCTCTGGGGCTGCTTTGCCTCCTCTGGCACTGGAAACCTGCAGCGTGTGGAAGGCAAGATGGATTCATTGAAGTATCAGGAAATCCTAGGTGAAAACGTCATTCCGTCTGTGAAGAAGCTGAAGTTTGGGAGTCATAAGCTGCATTTTCAGTTTAATTTGGGTGAAACCACTTTTTCGTTGTGTTGCGGTATTTCAATTGCATTTGTTTGGTTTGTTCATTGCAAATAGCTGAAATTATGTAAATTTTGACAATAAACCTGATTTGCAATGGGGGTTGAATAATTTTGATTACAACTGTATGTTAATATATACACATTAAAGCAATGAGTCCAGCAATGTATGTTACTATAATGTTCATTGATATAAAATTGAAATTTGTGCACCTTCAGTTACCAGTTAAATGAATGCAACATCTTACCATTTCTGAATTAATAACCGTTTTTATTTGATTGGCAGTCAATCTTTGCCAGACTTTTTTACATTATCTACCCTTTCCCCTTTAACCTGCATGAACAGGTTTCAAAAACATCCCATCCCATGGTTTTACCACTAAACAAACAACTCCCTCTAATCCCACCTGGCAACAACGAAAACATTTTTTAAATCCTTAACCGGTCATTAATTGCAATTTAAAACTGTGGTTATGATTTGAACAGGTGCAACTGTGTTTTGGTAATATTACATGGAAAAGTATGTTGAGGTCTCAGATGTAAGTCATTGTTCAGAGCCTCCTCCAGGATTATTAAAGTGTTTTATTTAATGTATCTGTGGGAGTCTCAGTTTCCGTGAGTTTGTGGAGTAAATATTCAGTAAATATCACAAGCCATTAATAAGACATTAATGCATTTTGCATTTGAGAATTGAGCTTTTGCGAAAGAATTAAAATAAAATAATGACCTGCTCTGCAATTTTAGTGTAAAGAGAAGATGTCATTCATCATGCTGGTATCGTGATGCCAAGAAAAATGTCCCATTCTGAAAAGAACAACATACTTAATGGAAAAATTGGAACGGTTTAAGGTGATATCTGGACAAAATCTATCATTTCACAAGCTGCATTACATTCAGTCTCAACGTTAGCCCAGTATTCGAGTTTTGGCTGAGATCTCAAATTAAAGCCCTTTGGCGGTGGTGCCTTCAAGGAAAACCTACCGTTCAATATGCTCTGGGTTGCAAACGGAAAATCTGCAAGCCGTATTGTCTGGAGAGACTGTGGGCAGCACCCGTACTTGCTTCTTGGCTGAAACATGATATGTTCTGGAAAGCGCTCAGCACAAACCAAGGATGTGCCTAATTAATAGCAGAGTTCTTTTTTTTTTAAATAAAAGGGAGCAACAGGTGTGGAAGGGAGGGTGATCTCCGCAGTCAACAATAGAGTAGGGCAATCTGTGTGAGACAGTGGTACTCAGCCCATGTAAAGCAGTCATGTCACTTGAACCGACCCCGGTTTATTCAATGCTTTTTTTTTTTTTCTGCCAAGGGGCGCGTGCCCATGTTTCCGGTTGCCATGGAGCCTGTTTCTAGCAACAGAAGGCGAATGCTCCTTCCAGCAATTGGGAGGGCGAGCCACAATCAGCCTCCCCCTGATACCTGCTGGAGTGTGGCTTCAGTTAGATGTTAGCAGTGCTGGGTCGGTAGCTGATGTGTTTTGTGCGGGGCGAGCTGAGACACGTGCTCGCCTGCTTCGCAATGACAGCAAGTGTACGTTCTTTGCGGCAGATGGCTTTAGCTCTGCCTCTTCTCAACTGCACAAAAGTTATTTTTAATGTACTTGAGAAAAACTCCCAGAAAAGAAAAAAAGTGTGAAAGAACGAGAGAAATCAGGCTCTGCTGTGAAAATGTGTCACATGAAAACTACAGATGCTTTCAATGGCCAGGCTAGAAGTCTCTGAAATAAACTTTCAAAGTTAGGTATAAACTTTCACATCTTAAAGCGTTATAGTAAAAAATATATAGTAAATATCAAAATATTGTTATTTATATATTATATTTGTATTTTGTTCATCATTTTACAGAATATATTTGATTCAGAATTTTACACAGCATTGACAGAAGAGATTAAGGTCACCTCTGTATTCCCGTGGAGACAAGCAGCACGTGCAGCTAGCTTTTCGGTGCAATGTCCATATAGTTGTCCATGTTGTCCATCCTGCCCTGGGAGGACAATACAGGCACTGACAATTAAGACACTGGTTTCTTTTAAAAGGGAAATTCAATGTAATTATTTCCTAACTCAATATCATTATTTCCTCATAGGCACCCTAATCTATTACACTTCTACACTTTCTATGTTTATACAGCTAATTATTTACTGAAGAAATTTATCTGAAAATCTATTTCGTTCACCACTGTGCCAGCTGCTTTATCAATAAGAACAACAACAAAACAACAACATTGTCATTATTATAATTATTGCTATCATTATTAATGGTAGTAATAATAATAATAATGAATAAGGGTTTATAGGCTGGCACTGCACTAAAAATTTGAGAGTAGTACGTGCAGCTTTTAATAAACGTAGTTTTAATTTCCCATCTGGTTTTCTAAATTCAATTTTAGAATAAAATGATAAATGGGGTGATTTATTCAAGCTGCTCTCCAAGCTGTACATTAACAATGTGTTATTTTTTTAATAATGACATTGGCAAGATGTTCAGTTTAGAAAGAGAATTTCTGTTTTTCCATGGAGGAAACATAATTGCGTGATGTCTTTTCCTTTTAAATAAACTCGGTCAACAGACAGTGAGCAAAATGAACAAATGGAACCAGTGAACAAAGAGACAAGATCAGATTTGTTAATTAATTTCACAAAAGAACTTCTGGAAGAGCTGGAAGTCGTCATTCAGGCGGCCAGTGTGGAGTTTCAGGAAGCTCTGCGAGGATGCGTACAGGAGCAACACCTGTGTGCGGAGCGGGTGGTGAGGAGTAGCTAGTCCGTCGCTTGACCGTAAACTTTGTGTATTGTGGTCAGCGGCTTTCATTATTTGTTTACATTCTGTGTTTACGGTCTAAATGGGTGCTTTTCTTTCTGAGGCAGTAGTTTTATATATATTATGGCCATAAAAGACACTTGGTACGCGGTTATTCCAGCGGCCCAAGGATCAGAGCCTGCGCTGCGGAAACTCAGCAACTTCACTGTTAATATTGCAGTCGGCTACATTGGTAGCTTTAATTGTGTTTTTTCTCGCTGTTTCTTGACGTCAAATTGCCTGGCATAGGACCCAGAAATCTCATTTTCACCAGAGGAAAATGGCTTATTAATTCTAATTACCCTGATCGTTGATCATTCAAATGAAAATTAAGACATTTAAACTGACTAATTAGCGCCTGGAGCGGGCGTCAAGCCGGAGAGTTAAAACGCGGCCCACTCGGTTGCACAGAGGGGATATTTTATATTACTTAGCTTTTCCCCCGCCAGCCTTGCACCAAAACGTTGACTGACAGCATCGGCTCTTCAGAACGGATCTGACATGCGTCTGTAAGCTGGCATGGGGAGAAACCTAGTCCCCAGACGGCCTTGCTCACACTCCAACTCTTATTTACCCAGCGTTAGCTCACCCAGCTCACACGGCACAGCAATTCAAGCGCCTGTTGAAAAGTTTGGTTCCGGGAGTGCAGAAATAAACAGTCTTTATTCCCTGCGCGTCCCGTTTTTCTAACTGACTCTGGTTCCCAATCCTCTCACAGTTCAGGATAGGAAAATGAAATCCCAGCGGCTCACTTTAATCACACGCAGACCCTGTAATGTAAAGCGGCCCAATCCAGGCAAGGTATTTCTATCTTGACCCCCCATCATCAGCACCTTTTCACCAAGGCGCTCAGAGGGGATCTCACAGCTGGCTGACAATGCAGCGAATTGGAGATTTCAACACTAAAGAGCTCGAGCAATGGTAGACATTTATTATGACACAATAGAGATTTTCAAATGTTACTTAACTGATTTTCCTATTTTTTCAAACAACATCAAACACCATCAGAGTCCCATGATTTCAACTCACAACGATTAATCGCTGAACCACACGGTAAGAACCCCAATAAGAACCAGTAATAATATCAGCTTGTTGGGATACAAAACTGGTGGTTTTGTAGCACTTGCACTGACAGGAAACAGTATTCGCAAACCTGTTTTGCTGTCTGCTTCACTAATACTGCCACCATTCTCATATACAAATAACTGCTAAATAAAAGAATAGAATTACCCAAGTTAGAATTTCAAAACAATGGTCTAACTTCCCCCAACCCAAACAGCCTGTCATTAATCTCGAGGATCCAGTTTGACAATTCTGAGCCACCCCCTCTTCTCCCCCAATCCCATTCCGGAGGAAGTGGCCTGGTCCGTCAAGCAAGCTTCTTTCTTGCCCCTTATGATAACTGCAAGACATAACTGAGTGCCCCAGCAATAAACACAGAGAATTGTAGAGAAACATCACTGACGAACCTCACAAATAAACACAGAGAATTGTAAAAAAAAGACATAGCTGACGTACCTCACCAATAAACACAGAGAATTTTAGAGAAACATCACTGAAAAACCTCTCCAATATACACAGATAGGCAGAAATGGTCTCCTCTTGGACCTTTTTCACTTATCACAGATTTATTTATTTATTATGCTTGTAAGGTGCTTTCCTTCATTTTATTAGGATAAGGTGCTCATGCAATATAGATGCGTTTTTAGTTTTTGCCAAAAATATTTAAAAAAACAGCTAGGACGGAATTGAGAGTCCGAGACCAGACAAAATAACATTCCATTATGCATTAACCCAGTTTGAGCTCTCACTCGCTCTCTCCCTGTCTCGCCCACAGTGGTGTCCAGTTAACCCAGTTTGAGCTCTCTCTCTCTCTCCCCAAAGTGGTGTCCAATTAATCCAGTTTGAGCTTGCTGTTTCTCTTGCCCACAGTGGTGTCCATATGGGGGTCAAGGGAGGCACATCCCAGGAACATGGAAAAACAGATAACCGCGCTTCCCTTCTCCACTTCTCTGCCCAAAGTGAGATCTGTTTGGGATAACAATGCCCTTCCTTCTGCCCAGGATTCAGAGGATTTCTACGCAATGTTCATCTATCATTGAAACTAATAATAAGTTTTTTTTTAAAGTGGCTATTCGAAGTGAAGAATGATTGACATCACTAAGAGCCAATGAAAACTGAGGGGACACACGGGGTGGCCAATCAGATCATAATCCCCCTATGCACCCACGGAAGATCCGTGCCTGGGTACAAATATCCCTAACTGGTCACTGGTGGTAAAATTATTTTGTGGTGAGAATTAAAGAAGAAACATAATATTTTATTATATACACTGTAAAAAAGTGTTTATTTTTGTTCTCATGCTAAACTCTGTTTTGTTAATAAACAAATTGTTTTAGTAGAAATTTCTTGTGAGTTAAAACACTTCAATATAAATCTTTTACTATTTTTTAAATTAATAAAGACTACTATATTATAAAGGAGGTTTTCTACATGAACACCGATGAAGTTGATTTAATAAATACAAAAATCAGTTTTTTAGTGTGTGGATAATGTTGTGTGACAGCTTGAATATGTCTTTCGGAAGAGCACCTCAAAATAGGTCTTTTTTCACATGCGTTTGTGCTAAGAGCGGGTCTCTTAGCCAAGGTGCATTTGCAAAATTATGACAGAAACTCACAGATGTGGGGAAAACATTGTCTTGTTGCTTTAATGTGTGATGAAAAGTAAATTAACTTAAATATGAGTAAAAACTGCATTTAATAATAAGTGCTTTATGTCGCATTTGGTGCCCAGAAGAACTGAGTGCTCCGGTTCTGACATTCACAATTGTTGTGAATCGTCGAAAGATCACAGGTTCTTCTAATGGTTCAGGACACGTCTCTTACGTTCTGTTCTTTCGGCAGACCAACCATTCATTTTTTTATTAGCATAATTTTGAAAATGCTAGCAGCGAATTAAATAGGTGGCAGGGGACTGGATACGGCCGCGGGTCATTGCTGCCATTAGAAACAATGCACGATTCAGCCAAGCTGTCCTTCTCTCCCGGGCTTACAGCAGAACTGATTATAGTGTTGAGATAGTGTCAATCTGTAAAAATGACCCGTTCAAAAAGACGGGTTCAGACGTGCCTCATTGGTAAGGGTGTGCAGTCTGTGGTAAGACGTACTCCCTCAGAGCAGAAAAGCCTTCACTTGTAACTGATGAGTAAATAGATAAGACGGCAGAAAATCCCAGCACCTTTTTGATGTTACCTTCTGCTGTTCTTTCGCTCTCAGTCATGTTCTAATCCACTACAAATGAGACCGAATAACCATATGTATTTCAGTCATGTTGAAGTTGCAACATCAGTGAATGTGCACAATACAAACAAACTGAATAAATTATTTGAGCAAACTGCCTTGGGAAAGTAACCTAATAAAAAAGTAATACAAGTAAACAATAATCCATGTTTAGTTACAATGGCTCACAGTAAAGAAAGAAAACATGATTTAATCTGCTTAATGATTTAATCCATTTAATTAAGGAATTGAGTCCAGTAAAATAAAATAAAACCCTGAGGGATTGCAAATAATTGTCTAATGTCCAAACTGTTGCCTATGTTGTAAAGAAACAGAGAACGGGGTAGGGCTCTGGGAGCCCATTAGAGCCTCATCCATGTGACATTTGTCTGGCAAACATCAGGCAAACGAGAGGCAACAGGGCTGGATGCTTGACACATTCCAGTTACAGGAAGTGCTTTGTAGGCAGACAGCAGTTTAACGTTTGGAGTCTTTAAGTGATATATAAAAAAATAATAATAATAACAATAATTGTTTTTGACAAAAAAATGTTTTAAAAGCACTGCGATTACTGTCAATTTCCCATAAGGACCCGGCATGTTTAATACTTAATAACCAGTCCGATTACAAGACTGTTTAACACACTGTGTGTAATGCAACACTCTCAGAGTATCTATGTCTTCTGTTCCCGCTTGTTTAACAAGGACTAATACGACCGTGTATCTCGTTTCTCTAGGGAAGAGCAAATAGACAAAATCACACCCATCCATCTGAGTCTACCTAGTGCCTGGCGGCGTCTGGCCATTTTTCTGTGTGTCTCCAGCACACAAAACGTTGCCCCATCCTTTTAGCTCATCCTCTGCTCCGTTAACCTCAGTTCCCCTCAGTGATAGGCCAGATGCTCCCTAGCGGATCTGCTTCCATTATGGTCACCCTGTATGGGAACGGAGTATCTCTTTTATGTGGCCACTGTTAGGGAGTGGGGTGTCCCCTTCATAAGACCATTGTATGGAAGTAGGGTGCCCCCTTTATAAGGCCACTGTGTGGGAGTGGGGTGTCTCCTTTATAAGCCCACTGTTAGGGAGTGGGGTGTCCCCTGTATAAGGGCACTATATGGGAGTGGGGTGTCCCCTTTATAAGGCCACTGTATGGGAGTAGGGTGTCCCCTGCATGAGGTCACTAAATGGGAGTGGGGTGTCCCCTGTATAAGGGCACTATATGGGAGTGGGGTGTCCCCTTTATAAGGCCACTGTATGGGAGTA
>JAOVYW010002086.1:0-15469 GCA_025775045.1 Hiodon tergisus
ATACATACACACACACACACACAGCAGATTACAATACCCAGAGCACCAGTTAAAGTATGTAAAGTGTGCAAACATGATGTTTCAATATTGTATCCCTCTTGTTGGTAGTAATTCACACATATTAAAATTTTCTGCTGCCTGTACTTACCATATGAGCGGGTCATCATAGGGGGAGATGAACAACCAGCCAGGGTTGTTCATCACTAGCTGCTGGCCATACTTAATACTATCATTCAGGGCCTAAAAGAACACAGAAGTTTAAGAAACACGCCAACACCATACTGAGGAAACAGACTCAACTACCAGAGGGGTGGCAAACGAGACTCACCTCACCATGCACCAAAACATGGGCACCTTCATCTTTCAGTCTCTGAATGGTGAAGGGCGGGGTGGCGCTGGGCACCACGATGGTGGCTGGCACCCCCAGGCGACGGGCGGAGTGAGCAGCTGCCATGCCAGCATTGCCCCCTAAAGCAGATAAAGGTGTTTATTAGGGACAGGCACTCCCAACAGTATTTGCTTGAGAAATTTGAAACAGAGGCACAGACTCTAAGACTAGAATTCTTGGGGGTTTTTTAGTATTGGAGGTTTTGACTGCTTACTCACCTGAACAGCAAACAAACCGCTCGCAGCCTCGCTCCGCCCACTGCCATGAAGAAAGAAACAAACCGATTGGGGGTACCCTCACAACCCTTACTCCACTACCCCCAAAAGACCAATGACTGACTTCTCAATGAGTGACTTCATCAAACTGGTCTAGACTGGTCCCTGCCACAACAATTTCAGTACATCCCACCCAGTTACCACCCCTTTCCCAAACCCCACATGTTGGTTGCCTCCTGGGTACTCTGGGAACTCACTGTCTTACAGAGGTGTCCAATGCCACGCATTTTAAAGGACCCTGTGGGCTGGGAGCACTCCAGTTTCAGGTATACTGGTGTTCCCGTTATTTTGGACAAAGGGAGACTCTCTCGTAAGGGCGTGTGCTGATACAGTGCGTTCTGGGAGTTCATGGCTGCAGCACACGAGGCTAACGGGGGAGGGGACAGAGACAGGAATGGATTAGGGTATAATATAATGAAACAATAAAATATACAACTAACAATAATAGTATATACAAAATGTCAAATATCAAGCATAACATAATAGTTGGCAGCACGTTGTATACTGCTCACTGGCAATCATTAACTAAATGAAAGACACTAGATGAACAAAGACAATAGATAAAGAAAACATTCTTCAAACTTTTCAAAAGGCAGAGCTGAATTAGGTGTATGTAAACTACACACTGTTTTATTCGTAAACTGTAGACGGGCATTTGGCAGATGGACAAAAATTGAAGATCATAAAAGGAAGTAGGTAGTGGTATATTATTATTGTTATTTATGTTAAACAACAAAACATTAGGGATTTAAGTAAATATATTTGTCTGTTTCAAATCCCGGCTAACGATACTATCCTTTATATTTTTGTTTAACGCAAATATCAGAGAAATTAATGGTTTTGCTTATTTTTAAATGATAACCGTTAAGAATCCTCGCAGACGTTTAAATAATAAGCTTATAATTAGCATGCTTATAACATACGTTTCATGTCAGACATTCATTCTTCCTTGATCAAAAATGCAAATGTTCTCTTACCTTATTTGAATGACAAAGAGATCCTCAGTTTTTCAGTAATGCCACTCGATTTCTTCTCCAGTAAATAACTAGGCGGTTTTATATGTTCTAGTGTCCTAGTTTGTTGACAAGCGACACTCCCAGTACCTAAGTCAACAGCCAATACCGACGGAGACTGTCAGACATACCTCCACTTTTAGCCCCGCCCAGTTACTTTGAAGATTAAACAGGTGGGGTTCGAAGGTCTTCTGATCCTAAATAAGGGATTTTTTCTTTTTTTAAAACTTAAGACGAAATATGATTCTTTAAACTAAAAACTAATATTTTATTTGAAGAATACATATTGTCAATAAGATAATCCTAAATAAAACAATTATCAGCATCTAATTTGGAAGGGAACGTTACAGATATTAGTAAACTATTATATTGTATAACATACACCAACCAGGATGAGTAAAGCTGTATCAAAATGATGGTGCACCTGTAAATCTCTGCTGACTCGCGAATCGTGGAATGCGGTAGACTTTCATTGGAAATTGAAATGTAATTCTGTTGCTAATTGTTCACACTGAATAAATACCCATCCAACAATACATACGAGACATACGGTTGTACGAACTTTGTTTAGGTTTTTATTGAACTAACTCGAAATCACTTTTCATAATATATTACAAGACGTGTATTATAACATATAATATAATAACCTCGATGGTATATATACCATCGAGGTTATTTGGCATATTATATTATTAATTGATATCACCGTCGGTTTTGTTACTGCAAAGAAGCATAACGTTAGCGTGCCCTATACATTTCGGATACGGCATGTGACAAATGTAGAGAGCACGCTAAGGTTATCCTTTTTTGCGTTACCAAAAGAGACGCTTCTATTTTAGCCACCGCTTCTGAAGAGTGCTGCGCAACCAGACGAATGGCCTCAGGGTCGCTGAAGCTCAAACCCGATCGATCCGGCTCAGCCCTGCGAAAGCAAGAGGGAACTGTATGATGTAAGACATACTCAATTATGATGTAATCGTTAACACATTTTAATACTCCAATTCAACGTCGGAATCACTTGAGTCATGACATTTACTTTTGCTCGCTTTCAAACCACCTCATACCATTTTCCTATTGAGGCTGATGAATACCATTAACCATAGAAAAAAGACTGCTCTCACAATGGAGACGACTTGGAAACCAAACCATTTGTGTTGTTTAAACTTCAAACCCTTATTTGAACCTTCAAATTGCAAGTGGGCTATTCAGACAGTTTATACAAGCAGGACAGTTGTACCCAGAAATGCGTAAAAAGTATGTATGTGAGAAAAACATCAGAAAGGGATATCCGTTTAGTTATCCCTGTCTGCTAGTTAACATTGTTTATTTCAAATGGATTTTTGACTGTATTCTTGATCAACGTAATTAAAATTTTGTGTTTCTGAACAATAACCTTAACAAAAATGAACTGATTAAACTAACGAACAGAAACGTCTTCATTCAAAAATTGAGCACGAACTCTGTTTTGGTTATTTTAAACGCAATGCCCGTATCTTTTTGTAAAAAAACCCAAATTGCATACGATCTAGAGTCAGTCATAATTCAGTCAGAGTTCAGTCATAATCAATGTACTTAGCTGAATCTAGCACACTTTGTCCAATGCGGCCAGAACTGGGATAAAGGAGATAAAGATTCATAGACAGTGGACTAATAAAGTATCACAGCAACGGATGCGCGTATACTGTTATGTTAAATACTTAGGCCTATTCAAAGGTTGGTTTAACTGGCATGTTTTGTTGAAGTCAAGAATGACCATTTAAAGTTACAGTACCAATCGGTTGTGCGTCATTCCACGATTTAGCCACATCCAAAGAATTGTATCTGTTGAAAAACACACCAAACAGCTTTAAAAAAAACAAAAAACGTTTATGCATAACGTATTTCTTGTTGCGCAAAGGAGGACACACAACAAACCCGCCCCTTCATTTGCTTATGTGAGCTCCAGTGGCGACGCCTAACTGTTCACAGTGGGGTGGCACAATTTAAAGTACATTGGAAAAAAAAATTAATAATAAAACCTGGTAGAAGTCTGGAAATCTGACCAGGTGTGCCACCCCCCCACGCGTTGCCACTGGTGAGCTCTATCAATCCAATACTTTTTTAAGCGAAAAATTTCATAAATTTGGTTTAAACGCTTCATGATTTGATAGAAAAACGAAGAGAAAAAATATACAGTCAAGACATTTACCTTTTATCTGAAATGTATTAAAATAAACTCTCAATAGCGTACTATAACGCCCTCTTGTGTGTAGCTACGGATAGTTTAGAATGAGTTGATATGCGCTTTCAAATTAGATTAATGATAGCCACTCAACAGGAATGACGTGTTTAATACAAAAATAAATAAAAAATATGGAAACAAGACATAAAGTAATCATGCTGCCGTGCAGCTATCCACTGTATAAATAACCTGTATATTTTAACATATAATATAGTAGATTGTGTAGCATAAGGCTATACATTTTTGACCCCTAAACAATTAATTTTGGAAGAATATGATAATATGAATCCATAAAATAATAAAAACCCACTCTACACTTGAAAGTAGGAATGCATGTATTCAAACTTTTAAAAAAAGAGGTGTTTTAAAACAGCGTTCCGTGAAAATCTAAGTAAATAGATAGACGCCACATCAATATTCAGTTTAATATTAACGCCGCTAGTCATTTTAGCTTCTTTTGGACATTACTAGGTAAAATAAAATGCTTTTAAAATCCATATAGCTATATTCGAAATGATATGAAAAGACATATCATGTCATGTGTTTGATATTTGTCAATATATTCCCCCAGGTTGACGACGGTGTTCACTCAACTCAGCTGAGTGTTGAGGTAACTCAATTCCCCTCTGATGTCACGAAGAGTAATGTGGCCGTAGCCCGTGCTGCTGCAGCCATAGACCATTCAGAAGTCTCCACCGGGAGAGAAAAATCCGCTATAGCAACAAGGGGAAAAGCGGAAAAAAAGAGGATCCGACAACATGGCGCACTTTTTCTGGTAAAAGTTTCTGTAGAACGCCAACAAGCTCATATGGACTAAAACTATCACTTTTGTTACTTTTGTAAACGTCACTCAGCGATCGAAAGCATTGCGGTGTTTTTTTGTAGAAAGCCGAGGCTTGTTTTATTCATTGGTGTGAAAAGTATAATGGGATGAAAGTTGCCAGTTGTGGAAGCTGGAAATATAAGTACAAGAGCACAGGATGGAGAAGCGAGGAACGAGAAGAGAAAAGGTAAACGGATCCCGGACGACAATTAAATGTGCATTGGGTGATTGTTAATTTAAATGCAACAAGTGATCTCGGAAGCCGTTTATTAGTTGTTTTAAACTGTCCCGTCCGTTGTTGTTTTTTTGTTTTTTTTGTGAGAGGATCGGTCCTCCTGAAGAAACGTCACTAACTTCAAATCGATTTTCCAGTCCTACTTTTTATTCCATAAATAATTTCGATATTTTTTTCAACCACACCGAAAAAGAAAGTCATGCCTTTGTTTAGTAATTTCTGTGTAGTTTGCTGGGGCTTTGTAACTAAGTAGAAACGCTGTTGCCAACTGGATTAAGGGTTGCTGCTTTATAGCATTTCATTTACTATTGTTGTTTCTGCATAGAAGCGGCCAGCGGGCTCGGCTTTGAAATCAATCTCTAGTCACGATCCAGGAGTAAGTGTATACACGCGACGGTTCTTGACTTTTCCCCCCTCGAAATATTTTTGTTGTTGCAAGGAAGCCTCTATACTGCAGGTGGTACTAATTTCAAATGTAATGTGCTACATCGAACGGCGCGGTAACGCCCCCCCCAACCCGTTAAACACCGGACTGAAGGCATTTATTTTTCCGTCTTTTTAAAGATTGGTTCGTGCAGAGAACTGTGTGTGTGTTAAATTTTTTTTACGCACCTCTGTGTTCCTTTTTGATCAGAGGGCACATCTATTCTCATCTATACTTCACTATGCTACAATTAGTGTGCAAGGGTAGAGGGAGTGGTCACTCAACAAAGCTACACAAAACAAAAAATTATTGGAAAAGATAGAAATGTATGTATAAAATATGATTAGATGTACTTTTAATGAAGATTACCTCATGATGGTAAGTTATATAATTTGCAAGCAACTAGCATTATATAATTACATAACCAGTTTCTTACAGAAATTGCGGTGACTACGTGTACAGTACATTTTGAAAACAAACTATGTGATGTATGATTGGGGTTCGAAGTACGTTTAGTTTAAGACTGATATGCAGAAGTTCTTTGTTATAGGCATTTCCGAAGCATTTATCTGAGAAATTGTGTATGGTTCATTCAGCCAGCTACTCTTGTTTTTTAAGAGCTTAGTTTGCAGCTCGTCTTCATTTTAAAATAAATTTTTTATATATTATTTCCAGATTACAGTGGTTAAAAGTGTGTAGGTTGCAGTCCATTGACAAAGTCCTTTGAGCTCCCAAAAGAACAATTTCATACAATTTAACAGAGTTTACAGTGCAACACAGTTCTTTGTATAATAAGTGCTTGTAGTGGCAGGATTTATTCACGTGTTGGTGTTTGGGCTTCAGGTGATAAAGCAGTTAAGAGTTTGGACTTGTGTGCGATAGGCTGCAGGTTCAAATCTAAGGTCTTGCTCCTGTCTCCTTGAACAAGGGGCTTAACCTGGCTATGCGGGTATCCTATAGCTATTTATTATTAAATGGTAAGTTTCTCTGAGTAAGAGACGTGCTAAGCATCTGATGGGTTTAATATCCCCGTACATCTTCAGCAGTGTTGGGTTGTTGTTTATTAGTGCAGTTCAGTAGCCCCAGACACATGAACGCTATTGGAGTAAATGCCAATTCACAACTCCGCTACACCGCTCATTAGGTGGTGTGTCAGTGATGAGCAGCTGGGCTACCTCTTGTCTCCAGTTATATTATCCACCTCTGAGTCACTGTCACAAAGTGATTGTACGCCTCAAGTATCGAGGCCGAAATTTACGCAGGAAATGACTCGATTCTGAGAAACATCTAATCTGTCAAAGCAAGCTGAAATATTGGAAAGTCTCGTTTTTTTAAAAAGTGGGATGCCATTGTGGGTGATGTTTGAAAGCGGTAGAAGAGTCTGGGTTGTGGACGGAGACTGTATTGCACACACCCAGGCCTTCGTTACCCTCCGAGAACTCGGAAACGTCTCAGCGTGTCATTAGTGTTTCTCCACGTTTCGGCCCTTCGTGACAATGATAGTTGTAAAATGGGGACCTCTTGGAAGAAGACTGAAAATACCAGCACAGATGCTGGTATGTGTTTGGTAACTCTGTTGCTCCCATTAAAGAGCAAACAGCTGACATGTTATAACTTTTAAGAGGCAGCGGTTACTTCCAGTGTAATTGGCCCATATTAAAGAGGAGTTTAAGAGGGATGATTACCATGCATTGTACATTTTTTAGCCTTTAGTGCAAAAAGCGACAGTGCTCTGAGCAGCCGAAGATCAAGAGCTGCACAGATGTAGAAAGCCATTGTATCCTTTTTCTTTGGGGAATGTTTTGTGTTGCTTTTATATTGTTCCCAGAGCACGGCGGAAGAACATGAATAGATGCATTTTGGTCTCAGTGTGGTTAGATGAGTGTGCATGGGAATGGCCATCTCAGACATGTGTAAGTGTGTTTAAAAGTCATATCTACAGTTCAATTCCTCCGAGAGATCTAAATTCACTGAGAGATTGGTTTTTTTAAAGAAAATCTGAAAATTGTTCGTTTAATAATCCCTGATGGCCTAGTTTCTCATTGAGTGTTGACTGTTAAACTTAAATTGCTGGTACGCAGATACATTTTTTGATCAGCCAGAATACTGAATTCTGAATATTTCCCTGACATCAGGAACCGATTTTTTTTATTTCCCTGGTAAGTTAAAACCAGTTAGATGTCAGTCGGTACAAATATTTCAAAAGTATCAATGTGGGGAAGATATTCTGTAGCATCTAAAAATGTTCCTTAACAAAGATGAACTGATACAGATCAAATTAGCTGCCTTCAAATTTACCGCCGTGTTGGCTATATTTATAATTTATGTATCCTTAATGCTTGCCCACCACACAAAGGCATGAAAGATTTTCGGTTATGTGCTTGACGTGAAGAATTGCCGCAAACAGCTCAAAGTAATTCAGGTGAATGAAGATATAATCAAAAATAAAGCTATAAAAAAGAATCCTTTTGAAGCTAATTTAATGCTTCACACAGGAACGGATCCCAAATCTGGGTCCAATATTTTTTAATATTTACTTTGATAACCCTTTGGAACAGTTTTTGTTACGCTGTAAACCATGTTTTGCTGTTGCCTATAGATCAAAGGTTGGAGCTGAACTTGGCTCTGCTGAAGCAGTACTGTCAGAAAATTCCAACAAAACATAAATCTGTTTCAGACAGCATATGTTAAAAGACACCCGGAGTTGTACTTATGTTGGTGTGAAGAGAAATACGTGGGGATCTGGATGCACCTCCAATCAAGCCCTAAGAATTCACAAGAACGTGAGACACTGTAATCTCAAGAGCCAAACTTTGAAAGGAACCAAGGGTTCGTTGTTACTAAAGTCACTACCAAGTGGTTCTATCCAGTCATAAATTAATGTAAATACTGAAACGACACAAAATAGGAGAATTGTGCACGTTTGAAAATATTCAATTCATAACAATAAGTTTATTGTTTTTATTTTCTTATTTTTATTCTAAATAATAATAAAAAAATCTAAATTCTAAATTTTTTTACTTAACTTTATAATCTTTCGTAGTATTTTGGATAATTAAACTGAAATTGAATTCATGACAACATAGCAGAATTAAATTTATCGGTTTTAAGATTTCCTAATCTGGTTCCCGGCAAAGACCACCAATCTTTCTGGCTGTATTTCTTTGGATCAACAATGAACTGTTAGCCTACAGAGAGGCCTGGACTCCATCCACCACGTGTTTATTGCGAATTTGAGAAGTTTTACTGCATCATACTTTTTGTATTAAGAGCTGCTCAAAAAATATGAAGACAAAAATGAGACAGATCAGCTCAGAAACAGAAACAATACTGTATACAGCATGTTTCTGCAAACACTGTCCTTACAATGATTTTAATGCAAAAATACTCTATGCAGCATGTGTCTGCAAACACTGTCCTTACAATGATATTAATGCAGTAATACTCTATGCAGCATGTGCCCGCAAACACTGTCCTCACAATGGTGTTTACTCATCCAAGGGAACACCAGAAGAAGAACACAGTGGATACAATGTCACCTGTTAGCCAGACTGTGATAAGTGCAATACAGAAGTGGGTGTTCTCAGTGGTTAATGCAGACAGCCTGTTTGTACTTCCCTTTTACATGCATATACACCCTGACCCAGACCAAATATAATGTGTCCAGGTTTATAGTGTGACAACAAGTGGTTCAAAAGGAATTCAGTTTTGTTTTTGACTGGAAGAATGCTTTTAATGCAATTTCATTTATTGCGTCTGAATACCAGTTATGCTAATATTTTTTTTCTGTGTTACACATATAGATCACCAGGCTCTCATACCACAACCACAAATTATATGTAATACTACACCCACCTATGTGATGAACAGTGATCATTTTTTGTAGCAGAACTGTTGTAGGAAGTCTTATCCAGTCATAAAAGAAACCTCAAATTACAATGCACCTCCCTTAGAACTTTAGACAAAATTATAGATAGCCTGTTATAACAAATACCTTTTGGACCAACCGGTGCAAACCCACACAAGACGATCCGTTTCTCAGTTATCATCAGCTCATGAAAATCATTTTGGCCGTAACACTTGTGACTGCGATTAGGGGTGTGTTAGGGGTAATTGCGCAGTAACTGTGAGGGTCAAGCAGGAGGCTGCAGACAGAACAGCTGTTTCATCCTGGCAGGGGTACGTTGGGCCCTGGTCTCTAAACACAGCCAGTGCTTTATCTGCCCTCTGTTGTTACAGCCGTGCCCTCAGCAGCGGAGCGCCTTGTTTTCATTTTCCCAGGAATGCGATTCCACCCCCTGACCTGTGCGTTTGTCGGCCAGGGCCTGAAGGGGGGCTACTGGGTGGGTGTGAGCGTGGAGGTAGTGACTGCCTCTTCCTGAAAGAATTCCCCCTCAGCTTCCACACCAAGGTGTGTGTGTATGTGTGCGCATGTGCGTGTGTGTATGTATGTGTGTGCATGTGCGTGTGTGTATGTATGTGTGTGCATGTGCGTATGTGCGTGTGTGTGTGTATGTGTGTGTGCGTGTGTGCATGTATGTATGTGCATGTGTGCATGTGCATGTGCGTGTGTGTGTGTGTATGTATGTGTGCGCAGGTCAAGCCTCTAGCTCAGAGAAACGGATTGAGAGCCCCCCCCCCCCAACACACACACATGCACTTCTCCCTTTGAGTCAAGGCGCTGAGAATATCATGCTGTTCGAATTAACATCCCAGCCAGCTGTTTGAAGTGAGTGGGACAGCTCTGGCAACCCCCACAAGGCTATGCAGGAGCTTGGGCAGTGAGCAGCAATTAGGAAGAGAAAAGTTACTGCAAGCAAGGCTCCATGTAAATCACTCTTAAATGCCCTGCAGCTTCAGGGGCAGCTGTCATAGCAGAGTGGCTTCCCACAGCATCTACTCTTGGTTCTGTGACACTGAAGCTATTGTTGCTATTGTTAGAGTTTTCATACATGGTTATTGGCTTGAGCTGCTGTCAGTGGATATTGGTTGAATATTTCCATTGCTGTTTTAAATGTACTTTCACTGGACCATTTTGGGTAAATGAAGTTAAACTGAGCCGATCATTGGAACAGGATAGTCTGTAGCTGTTAGAAACTACACAGCTGATACCACCAGAGCTCTCTTTAAGTCAGACACTACTCTGGCTGCTTGGTCCCATAATTGTAGTCAGCTTCCGCCACTATCATTGTTTCTGCCACTGTAACGTCTTCATTCATTCACAGGGACTAAATGGGCAGTTAACGGGAGTTCAGTTTAAATGCCATCAGTCTGAAAGAGACAAGACTTTGTCCAGATGCTGCAGTAGCTGTTGGCTGATGTTCGAGTGGAGGTGCTTGTTGGGTCTTGTGTGTCTGTCGACACGCAGTCTTTTGCCTGCTGTCTCAGCTAAGCTGGGCCACCGACTCTGTCTGTGAGCCGGTTCAGAGTTCCGCTGTCCAAGGGTCTCATTATCAGTTTTTTCCCCCCTCTTCCCACCCTGGTCGGACGGCCAATGTAAACTCCCGGGCTGTTATCATTGCCCTTCGGAACATGGTGACCTAACCTTCCTCCCTACCCCTACGTATGTCACAACGGGACGAAAAAACCACACACATGTACGCACACACGGCGAGGGTGTGCCGTAATGTTAATTTTGGCACTTCCATTGAAACCAGTTTTCACATTCAACCGTAGTTAAAGTATATGCAATAAACAGACTTCTATCCAAAGATCTCCTCAGATGCCGAAACTGCCACTAATATTAAGCAACAAATCCACAGCTACGCACGTTTTTTCTGCTCTATTGTCTAGCTCCGTTCATAGCCAATTAAAATGAACATGGTTATAAGCACAGCGCGCATTAAATGGTGCGTGTTCAGTGTTCTCCATGACAATGAGCCATACGTCAGCTAAAGATGGTACTTTGAAAAGCCTTTAATGTTATGTAAATTTGTGAGTCTCCATCTCCCACAGGGTGTTTGCCCTGCGTGCCACCCGTTCACCAGGGTGTAACTAGCCCCAGTTCCAGGTCCAGTGCCAGGTCTGCTATGTTTTTGACTGTGAAAGCACGCACCTTACTCCCGGTGCGTGACTCCAGTTCTGTATTTGCTAAAAACCACCGGTAATAAGCACTTGTCCCCCTATTAAGATTCAACCATGAGATCCAGTACCGGGGCTGTGTCCAATTAACTGGCCACACTTCTCTCCAAAAGTTTTCCTCTCTTCCTTTCTCCAGCACTCTCTTTGCCTGTCCTCCGCCATCCCTGTCCGTGATCCTTTCTCCCTCTTTCCCTCCCTCTCTCTCTGGAAGTGATTACTCGGTGGCTGTGCTATCCCAGAGTCCTGCCTGAGGAGGGGCGTGGCAAGGTTTGGGACTGCAGGCGGATAGGAGCCGGCGCTGGTCCGTGTTCCCCCCCCTCCCACCCCCGCTCCTGGGGAGGCTCCGGCGCGGCCCTCCTATAAATCTGCTGCAGACTCATGAGTCAGCAGCTACCGCCGAGATCCGCTCAGGCCTGGGAAAAGATCCGCTCCACCAGCGCCTGTAGAGCGTGCATCTGACCCATACGGCTCGTCAGAGCTTCGCTTGCTTCTATGTTCAGGGCCACCGGGCTTTCTGAGATCGGGCGACGGCGTCCTGTAAGCATCTGGAGACACGACAGGACCTTTCCTCAGTGTCGCTGTCCTTCATGCTGACCTTGCATCAGAAAGTATTTTATAAACCCCAGGTCACGGCTTGTTATGTCTGTGACTTTTTGCAGCAGTTCAAAGTGCTCTGTTAAAGTGTAGCAGGATGCATCAAATGTGGACATAATACAGTTTAGTTCTGCTCACGTAATTCAAATCAAAACCAAACTTCCTGCAGACTCTCCAGAGAGCCCCTCCGGGTGGGTGAGTGTTCAAGATCACGCAAAACAAACTCCATCCGTCTGTCTCTACACGCCTCTCTTTGTTTTTCATCCATTAACGATTCTCGTTTTCTCTCATCTCTCTCCTCTCTTTTGCCCTCTGCCGTCTTTTCAGTCTCGCTCGCGTTCCTCTCCCACAATCCAGTTTGGCCTAGAACATTCGCTTGTGCGTTGCGTTGATCTGACCCCATGGGAGTTTTGTTGAATTATACAACCTTCACAATTGGGGCCTGTCTGTCTCTGTCCCGGGCAGTTTTCGATCTTCGGGCCGCGGGCGCTGGGCGGGGCCGTGCGCTGCTCAGTGGAGGGGCCAGGTCTCAGCAAGGCCGAGTTCATGGAGAAGGTTCGGCAGAGCAACGAGGCGTGCCAGAGGGGAGACTACCACGCAGCCGTGCGCCTCTACAGCGAGGCCTTGCACGCCGACCCCCAGAACTGCATCCTCTACAGCAACCGCTCAGCCGCCCATCTCAAGCTGGGCCAATACCACGGCGCCCTGGATGATGCCGTCAAGGCCCGCCTGTTGAACCCCAAGTGGCCCAAGGTAAGTTCTCTTCTCCTCCTCCGATTCTCCGATTGGAGATTCCACATCTCTTCTGTCTGGTGCCCCTGGAAGTCTACCTAGGGTCACGGGTTCCTCCATTCCTGAGCTGCTGTGGTCAAAAGGGGTTGGCATGTTGCTGCTGGCTGTGTCGCCATCTGGGATGCGTTAGTTGTTGATGTATAAAGCTGCGCTCTCCGTCTGTATCTTTTCTGAGGTCAATGGTGCTTGCTCATTGAATGACTTTGCAGGGATTGGACTAAAGTCACCTGTGCGATAAGCCTCTTAGTTCAGTCGGCACTTAATCATTATTTATTATAAATTCCTACTTATTAAACTGTTTCTGTTCCATCTCACATTGACAAATCTGGAGGGCTTACAGTTCCTTTGAAGTTTTTGGAATTCAAAAAATTGTGTGATAAGTGTTGTAGTTCAGGTTATGTTTACAGAGACATGGCTGCGTTGATGTGCTAAACGTGAGGTCCGGTTTTAAGGCTTGATTAAACTTGCCAAGGATTTCTCATCGTTCACCTTGAAGCTAAGGAGCGGGCCTCTTATATTAATGGCTCTCAGGTAGCCGCTTGGCACAGACGCGCACGAGACCGGATTTCCACCTTCTTGGCTCGTGGACAGATCCCTGCGCTTTCTCTCAGGTGAATTTGCAGAGGATCCACGAAGGCAAATGGGGTTTCAAGGTAAGCGAAGATTGCCTCGGCTTGCCAAGATTCCTGTGCTCGGGGCGAAATGGGAAACCCGGGTACGTGCGCTGCCAACCACTGACCAGGTCTTGGGTGACGAGGAAAGCTTGGTTTGTGGAAGCTGGCAGCGGGAGAAGCAATGGTCAAAAAACACCACCTTCTTTACACATTTTCTGTACCCACGCTGCTTTGATTACATTTCTGACACGTGAAACACAGTGTTGTGCATTAAATTATATTTAACTAGACAATCACTGAAATCTCTAATTTGGTGAAGTATTGTTTAGAAGCCACCTGGAGATTGAAGACTGGTAGATGAGATTAAACTCCCTGGCATCACCACCTTGTGGTGAGTAATGAATATAACAGCATATAATGTTTTTGAAATACAAAACATTTTTGCAATATTTAAGTCGCAGCACTTCCCAGAGTCAGCCCTGTTTCCCGTTGAATAGAATGGAAGGAAGCTGTGGACTTTTTTTTTTTGTGGGCGTTGTTGTTTAGAGAGCCAGTGTTGCTGTTAGCTCTGGATAAAAGCTGCCGTAGGCCAGAGGCGAGGCACGTTCTTGTGGAGAGTAAATAGATACATGTGGCTGTCAATGGGACTGTCTGTTACACATTCACATTGTGCTCCAACCCAACGTGTGTGTGTGCGCGCGTGTGTGTTTGGGTGTGTGTGTGTGTGCGTGTGCGTGTCTGTGTCTGTGTCTGTGTCTGTGTTTGTGTCTGTGTGGGTGTGGGTCCACAGGCCTTTCCAAGGGTCATGCGGCATTATTGGGGCATCACCATGACATTTTAGCCCAGCCGCGTCGCTGGGCTGCTCCTGGTGAATCGGACAATGTGCTGAATGGACTACAAGGTTTCTAGCCTCCAGCCTCTTGTTGGAAATCCCTGTCCTCATACAAAAGGCTTAACGCAAGGAATCAATGCTTGAATCTGGCCTTTTCCCATGTCTCTTCATAACTGGTGGTTTGACATTTGAGTCATACTCAGTGACAACAGCTCTCCGCTGAAGGAGAGAAACAGAGAAAAGTCAGAGAAATTTCTCTTATAGAATTTTTAATGCAAAAAGGTATCCAGTTCGACTGTCATCGTTTTCTTTAGGGGACCCTTCCGTATTAACCGGGCCTTCTGATTGGTAGCGGTCTGCTCTTGGGCCCTATGGACAGCTGCTGCATTGGCCCAGATTGTTTTGTTTTCCTAGCAATGCTCCCCGTGTGGATACTGAGGGAACGCACTAAACAGGGAGCGCTCCATTCCCCACACTGCACTGGCAAGGACACCCCTTCATTAACATTCTGCATGGCAGAGTTGTGGCTGTAGTGAAATTACACCAGGATGTGGGGGGTGGGGGGGGGGTAGAGGAAGTGCTGTATCCACCATGAGTGGGTATGTGGGAGTTGAGATCTGGCTCTGGGAAGGTGCGTGGATCTGTGTGTGTGAGCGTTAGTCAGTGCGTGTGGGACTGTGGATCTGTGTGTGTGAGCGTTAGTCAGTGCGTGTGGGACTGTGGATCTGTGTGTGTGAGTGTTAGTCAGTGCGTGTGGGACTGTGGGTTGCTGTGTGTCTGAATATTAGTCAGTGGGTTTGAGACAGTGGGTTGCTGTGTGTATGTGTCTGTGTGTCTGAATATTAGTCAGTGTGTGTGAGACAGTGGGTCGCTGTGTGTATGTGTCTGAATATTAGGCAGTGTGTGTGAGACAGTAGGTCGCTGTGTGTATGTGTGTCTGAATATTAGTCAGTGTGTGAGACAGTGGGTCGCTGTGTGTACGTGTGTCTGAATATTAGTCAGTGGGTGTGAGACAGTGGGTTGCTGTGTATATGTGTCTGTGTGTCTGAATATTAGTCAGTGTGTGTGAGACAGTGGGTTTCTGTGTGTATGTGTCTGTGTGTCTGAATATTAGTCAGTGTGTGTGAGACAGTGGGTCGCTGTGTGGATGTGTCTGAATATTAGTCAGTGGGTGTGA
>JAOVYW010002087.1:0-15468 GCA_025775045.1 Hiodon tergisus
ATCGTACCCTGTTGTGCTGAGACAAAAGTTCAGTTTGGTTCCCTTAGCAACTGGACTAGAGTCTTTAGCTTAATGAGATGCTACCATTTTGACTGATGGTACAATTATTTTTCCCCCTGCTAGTTCATACTAAAGCAATGGATCATTAAAAGCCAGTTGTAAAACGAAAGAAAAAAAGTGGGAAAACCGTCTGTGGACCGAGACACATTCAGTTCAATGTGTAAAGTTGTTAATGAGTGACAGCATGCTGTTAGGCACTAAAACAGTGTGTACTGTGCCTTGCATAAATATTGTGATTTCCTTTGTGTATTCAGTCTCTCTGTGCACCAGCAGAAAACCAAGGTGTGCAAACTTTTCTCAAATACCATGTACAGATACAGGCTACCCCTGTGGAGTCCAATGTCCCTAAATGGCAACCATGATTCTTAATACAACCTTTTGTGGTTTGTCTTTTGTTTTAGACTAAGTGTATAAGAAAAGGAGGAAAACAGTCAGACAAGTGGTCATATGGCCTTCCCCACTTGCTCCCCATATCCAGCACTCAGATGTTTGCAGACCTGTTGAGTGGGGCTAATCCTGATAACACCTTTGAGGACAGAGCTATGGAACCCCTGCTCAAATCTACTCACTTAAGAACTTAAGACAGATTGCCAGGTGTTCAGATTGGTTGCCTAAATCCAATGTTCATCTTGGCAATGACGTGTCCAACCTTGCCCAGGAGAACACTGGATTTCTGTCGGTCGAACATGAAGTAAGCTTGGCACTGATCTCCTGCACCAAGTTGAACTCCCCGAGACTGTAAACCCACAACCGTCTAGTCTGCTGTGTTCTTGTTCTCCTTCTCCTCTCGCAGGATCAGGGCATGAGACAAGGCTTTCGTCTGCCCCAAACGCAAGCACATTTCAAACTTTTACAGAACATTAAGAACCACATGTTTCCTGCCTCTTTATTGTCTTTTCCAGGCATCTCTCCTCTATGGCCTGAGTTAGCGCCTTAACTTCCCCCAACCACAGTGCAAGTTGCTAATCATGTGCATATCCTATTAGACTACCCCTCACACCATATGCACAAAACGCGCACTACGCCTTGCTATGGGGAGCACTAGAAGGGTTGAATGGAATTTTATGGGGCGTTACATTACTGCTGGGTCTAGCCTCCTAAAAGGGAGTTTTGGCGGAATTGGCAATTATCATGCAGTCATGGGAATGCATGAAACAAATAATAACTCCTGTGCATCCAATAATGTTGAATTATACAATGATGAAAATAAGTAGAAAGGTTGTGAATACTCAATACTTTTTAGCTAAAACTAATACTAAAAATTATCAACTGCACTAATGTAATCGCTTAGGTAAAACTAGCAAGGTTATTTATTTATAACTGCGATTTCTGGGAGGCCTGCCTCAGCAATGACCAGTAAAAAAGTTTTGGATAACTCCTAGTATCCAATCGTACGCTTCAAGAAAAGAAAAAGAAAAGAAAAGAATTGACAAACCGCATATAACTAATATTCATTCAAAATTAGCTAGCTAGCGTGTATTTAGAAAATGTGAACATTGCTGATACACAGTTTGCATACCATCATAAAACAACATGGAATGGCCAATAAACACATTTAGTAAACAAGTACATGTGAGAATTCCAGAAGATTTGAGAAAATCGGTTCACTAGCAAGTGAGTTGGCTGGCTAGCTAAAAAGAAAGAAGCAATTTGGCTTGCCAAAATTCTTTGTTTAAAAAAATTAAATTGCCAACTAAAACGATAGTAAGTGTTCCATCCCACACACGATTGAATATTCTTCATTGGCAAAGAAAAACAATTATTTTTAATTTTTTTTTGTAGTAGAAGTAACCACTCAGTGACAGCATTGTCACTGTTGTAACGTAATTAATAGCGCTCAGAAAAATTACTTTTTTAAATTATCCACGTTCTGTGCTGTGCCAATGTCTGTAGGCAGGTGGCGGTGTAGTTGCGCCGACCTCCGTTGAATTCCATGACTTCCTAATCATTTAGTACACGTTCAGTGAGAATGCAGAGATCAATATAGTATAGTATTTTTTTTTAACCTACAATCACCCTACAATACAGGAGTACAAAAAGAGCAAATCATACTACTACTGCTTGTTGTGTAAGCAACATATAGCCCATTGTGATAAGTTGTATAGCCTACTGAAAAATATGTACTGGGCTGAGATAGATTTAATGAAAAGTTACATTTCTCTAAATTATGCCTATAACCCTTGTTCACCAATTAAAATAGTCAAATATACAAATGCTACGGATTAAATTACATATTATCTTTATTAGTTTATTCATAATTATAATTGAAGAATGAATTAAGAATTCCTCCGTGTTAGTCGACTTGATCGATGTTATTGGTTTGGATAAAATGCGATCTTATTAATCTATTTTTTTATTTTTTTTATTTCCGGTTTCACAACAAACAGTGCAAACGTCCAAGTGGGGGCGAATACTACCTATGTGCACTGTAATATTGAAAATGTATAAAAGTCTGCTTTATTTTGGCAATAACAGTGTTGTCCAAGAGAAGGAGCTGTTGCCCTGTTCAGGGCTCACGTCTAACAGTCAAACTCCATCTTAAATTCAAAGCCTTTTTCAGAGGGGTTAAGACTGTTTATATTTTCTTTATTTAACCGTGACCATTTGCAAGATTGACTTGGAAAATTTTTTAGTGTATATACTTGTGCAGTAGCACTTAAAATGTAGAATTATAGAATATTTTGTGTCTTTTTTTATTAACAATACAGTAAAGACACTATTTCTTATGTATTGCTACTAATGTTGCCATGTTATTTTAATTCAGCTCAAAAAGATTAAAAACACCAATCAAAAATCCAATTTTATTATTTTTGGTTTTGCTTGGTTTATTTTGTTTACTGGCAAATGAAAATCTCTGCACAGCTGGAAATAAGCAGCCCATTGAATGATTACCTTCTTGGGGAACTTTCACTTCTTTAGTGAAAATCACTTGGAAAGTCATTCCCTCCTTTCTGTCCTCAACCTGAACCACGAAAAGCCTGTGGTAATCGAGGTATCACATATTTAAAGATATGGACAAAGAGGATGAAATTTTAAAATGTAAATTCTAACAATATATAATCCTAAACTATAACAAGTGTTTTTAAAGTGCTAGCATTGTCAACACTTTTTCATAAAGTCTTATGGCGTGTTATTAGGGTAAGCATGTAATGTGTTAATAAAATTAAGAGACACTTGTCTTAATAGCACATCAACAGGTATGTTATCGTGTCTTTCAATTATTTAGGTGACTCCTGAAGGCAGTAATTTTATCATCCCGACTGGCAAAAAATAAATAAACACCATGAAGTCACATGACCAGGAAGTTAAATCCTGGATTACCTCATCCCTTTATTGTTTGTATTTCGTTGGTGTTTGCTGACCTAGTTCACAAAATCAACAGCTGCTTTTCCAAGAGTGGAAATGAAAGGCCATACAAACTGAGTGACAATTGTTAACTTTCTTTTCGAATTATATTATGTAAGACTTTTGCAAAATCATACAATTAGAACGTTGTTATTATTGTTGTTCTTTTTATGTGAACTGTTTTAATGGCGTCAACAATGCTGATGGTATTGATATAAATACCTTGAATTTAATGACAGTTGCTACAACTGCCACCGCCCCACATGGGGAGAGTGAGGAAGTACAACTTGTCTCCTCCACTCCTAGTCATCTTTAAAGCAATCACTCTTTTCCATACTGTAGGCTACACAGCTCGCACAAGAAGCTCAGCACCAATTGATAGAGAGGCATTTCAAGCCTGCAGGCACATCTTTTAAGTTTTAAAGGCTGCCAATTGTGCGCCAACGCTTAGCTCTCCCAGTCACCATCAGATGGAATCAAACCGACAAACTCCAGCTCACAGGACTTAGTATGCGCTCTATAAAATTTTGGGTGAAGTGTAACTAAATCTGGCCTACTTCTGATATCGTTATTGTAATGCATAATTTTAGCTAGATATTCAGGAAGATAATTGCTGAAAATAAAATGTTGTCAGGCATTAATTATTTAGAAATGTGTACTCACTTTGATTCAAACGTCTTTCAGATGCACCAGTGTTTTCTGTGTTGCTTTAACTATCCAACATGACATTTACGGATGCACATATGATGATTGCATACCATTATTAGAAAAAAAACTTACTTCACTACATGCAACGGGTGTGTAACCTGTATTAGTACCTTTTTTCAAATAATGAAATGCAGGCATTATATGTGCCTCAATCAAAGTCATGTTAGATAGTTAAAGCCACACCACTTTTGGAGTGAGAGATTGTAATAATAGATCAATTACTCGTAGCCTGTTCGGTGGAAGTGCAATATGCAACCTTACTTTATAATAATTGTAAACATTCAAACAAATATTAAATCAGAACTTTGAAATCAGGAACAACGGGAATACACGCATTCAAATGTTATTGTGTTATTAAAAATCTTCATTCCACGTTGACGTTAAACGTCCTGACTTTTTACAGATGGTCGTGTTTTGAAATAAATAAATATCATTTAAGACTTGTTATTCAAGGCCGGTTTGCACAATGTATTTCTTAACAGAAAATATCCTTCGGATAAAAAAAGCTGCATCTCTGTTTCCATAGCAGCCAACGCCGTAGAGATCAGAAAGAGATGGAGAGCAGTAATTCCAAGAGGAGGCAGCGTAGCTGTGTTGCATTCTTTGGGGGCTTGAAGAACAGATGTGTGGTATCGGTAGTGACAGCTCTGATGTTAATATATGAAAACTTCCCAGGGGGCACTTCCGGCCACTGCAAGATTTGGCGGTCGGGATTCTAGTGAGGCCTCAGGATTGCCGGGCTGCCTTCTCTTCAGTAGTTACCATGTGCCCTCGAGCTGCCCTTCCATCTCCCTCTAGATGGCCAGACAGACTCATCTTGAGCACTTCGCACACCAATGTAATGTTTTAGTGCGTACCTCTGGCCACGGCAAGATTTGAAACCTAATCTCCTCTGCCGGAAAGCGTCCCCCTAACAAGGCCTCAGGGTCTCCATAATAAGGTTACAATGCAGTAGGGTCCCACACTGTCTTTATTTTTATTTTTTTGGTTGCCCTGAGGTTTTCTTTCCCTAATCTCTCATTTCAGATAGGTACTAAACCAACTCAGGTGTACTTTTGCCAATGGTGGCTTATGTCAAGAACATCTTCCCCATTACAATGATTTTTTTTACAAGAATAATTATTAAATAATAGGTTGTTTTCCATTTTCAAAATATATAGATATTACATGTCATGTCTTTTAAGTTTTAAAGGTGCATGTGTACTGTATTTAGCTGTACACAATACCAGAAAACTGCCCCAGTCTCTGCTAGAGATACTTCCCATACACTAAAATACAGTTTAAACTAATCTGTATGAACATATTCAGGCCTCTTCCTGAGGGGGCATCAACACAGGCTGGTGATCCTGGATTAGACCACTTGATACTTGGAATCCACCCTGCTATCTTCTTTGATGTTAGAACAGCTTTTGGTTTCGGCACCAAAGTATTAACTGCTCTTAACCATCAGTAAGTAAAATAAATGAGTTACCTAGGTAACGTTGTGGAGATAAAGTTTTCCAAGAATATGTTACTGTATATTTGTAAAAAAAATCAGGCCTACTTTATATGGAGTCAATAGGCCTGCCTTCGTAGGGTGGCACTTTAAAGTTGTTTATGCTTCATAACATGCCTTTTGTCTGTTTCTCATGAAAACTTAATTTACCCAATCAACATCTAAGCAACGAAAGCATCTGAAAAGACTTATATTATATAAGCTGTTTTAGTTAGTTTGCAATGTTGTGTAGCAAAAGACCGTTGGTACAATTTTTCTTTAATTCAGTGTATGTTGCATTAGGTCTTCAACCTAAAGCTGTTTGCAATGTTATTTGTATATGTTAGGGTTGACATCATATATGATTTCCTATTCCATGGGTGGTTAAATACAGCCCTGCAGGTTTAACAGTTATCTTTATCAACAACCAACTGATTTTCATCTAGTTAGGGTTTTCCTTAACAATAATGGTCCACGAGGACCAAAGGTACCTAGGTTGCAAGCTAGATATAGAAATCCACAAAATACTTGATTAGATTACCCAAAATAAGGTATTTGATAGACCTAACCACTGTCGACTACCCTACCATATAAAATTACACTAGAATTTGTCTCCCAGGGGCAGATGGTAGTTCAGTGGCACATTTGGGATGATGCGTTTCTGTGATGTCTTTCCACCCTCAGCAGAAGTTTTCCTGAGTAACTGTCAAGATTGAAAATATGACCCGATGTAATTCCACGTCAGAAAGAGGAGGACCTACTCTGTACTTGCTGCTGCCCCTCTACCCCTCCCCCCTTTCTCGGCATCCCCCATCCCCCACCCCGTGTATGTTTTGCCTGTTTCACCAACGCCGCCTGCAAACCCGAATTCGCTGGAGCAAAGCAAACCCGAGGAGGAAACCGCCAGCGTTTGCATAGAGAAAAAGAGAACACTGTGATCGTACGAAAACAAAAGGGGAGCGAGAGAAAATCCGAGAAAATTTATAGGAAATCGAATATATCTGAAAATCAAGACTACATAGGTAAGTCGAATTCGTAATGTAAATTTAGTTTTAGACTATATTTTGGTTTTGTTCTTACAAAATAACTATCCATTCGAAATCTCATGACGTGAACTGTAAAATGTTAACGTTATACATACCAATACAAAGAAGGTAATTGAAGGGCAAACAAAAACAATAACGAGGGGGAAACTCTTTAAGCCGTGACTGTAATATAGTTTTCATCCATCATATTTAGAGACAAGATAGATATCAAACTAGACCTCGTACACCAACTGAAACTCCGAACAAATAATAGAATCTAGGGTTTTTGTGTTCTAATGCGGTGGAATTCTCTAGTACCAACGTCTTTTCTCTAGATCACGTACATTTTTTTCCCATGCGGGGTTGTGCTTCGCAAAATGGTGTCGGGAAATTGTGTGTGACCATTTTATAACCAAGTGAATATATTTGTATACTGTTTTTTTTAAAAAAAAACATATGGAGGTGTGCAATCGCTGTGTAATAAGTGTCTATAAGCCATTGGTTAAGATATGCGGAGCAGAACGAAGACTTGAACAATGTTTGGTTTTAAATGAAGAGCAAATGAGTATAAAATTGAGCAGTTTTATTTCCGAATCTGAGAACGAACGCGCTTTGGACGACAACTAGATGTGCAAGTAGCTCACTAGTAAATTACATATTGTTTGTGAATTCCTGAACAGTTCATTCATATTGACAATAAATATAAATTAACATTTGTAATAATAATAGTATTCATAGTTTTAACATTGCATAGTCTTAATATGCTGGTTTACAATATTTTAGTGATGTCATATTTAAAAAGAGGAAATGTATACTCTAGCGTTTAGCAGCCTAAGCATTTTGACACAATGGTCATTTTGCAGATGCATTGATTTAAATGGATACCGTATATGTAGTTAATGCTAAGGTCCCTGTATGCCAATTTTAAAAGAAACGCAGTTGAAATTACCAGCAAAACGATGTTTATCTAGTAGGCTATATAGCCCAATAATTTAGTTATGATAAACTCGAGTTTTAAAAGGGAAATCGTAGCCAGAAAGTGAGTGAATTAACTCGTCAAAACATGAAATTTGATTAAAGTTATTATAAAACTTTTATTTTAGGCTTTACACTATCACTGGCGGTCGAATGCACGTAGAAACCGTCACAAAGAGGAAAGTAACAGGACCTTCTGCCAAATCAGCACGTGTCCCTTTGGACCGTCACTTCCATTAACATTAAGTGACTAATAAATGTCATAAGCTGTCTGTTTAAGGAAAGAAAATAATGTCCTGATGTCTGTGCAGAAGTGAGTCTTGTACAAGTAAATTAATTCCAGGTCCACTCAAAATGATGTCGTATGTCCTAAGAGTTGCGTAAATAGAGGAAATGAATGTACGTTACCTAAAATGTATCTCTCTCAGGGCTAAGAAATACATACGCGTGCATTTAAGGAAAGTTACCAGTGTAGTGTTGACCACCTCCACCATCACAACCACAAAAAATAAATAGCCCATAACTCGTGGTTCTAAAAATTGAATGTAACGTGATAGCTGTTTTTTAACATTAACTATGTATAATCTTTTTTTCAAAATGACAGATTTGTTTTTCCCCCCAGATTGTGTATGCCAATGTTAAATAAAAAATAAACATTTGGGATGCAAAAGCTGCTTCAAAGGAGGACAGGATCAAGTAGGGTGGCAATGCAGGGATGTGTTCCTTTCATTATGAAAACTATTAGAATTCCACTTACAAAATATTTCCTGTACGCTAACTGCTCGCTATTAATTAATTATCACCCAGTCGTCCATTTTCACTAAACTGAAGCGAACCAGGGATGCGAACGTGTTTGTTCAGTCAGGCATCTGATGAGTGGGGCCGCGGGTACTGGTGTTGGAGAGGTGACGTGAAGGAAGCTTAAATGTACTTACGTATTTCTGGGGCATGGGGTGAGGAGAAGCTGAATTGAAGGGTGTCCAGGAAAGCGAATGCACATTTATATTTAGTTTGTCCCATTTTTTTATTATGTGCGGCAAAATTGGTGGTCGTGGTAAAATTGCATTTGATTCCAAAGATACTAATGAAAGAACACTTCAGCTAGTTCCGTTTTCCAGTAATTAACTTTAAGTGCATAATTTGTTTGTTTGTTTATTCTACTCTTGGATGTAGCTAGGCCCCAAAGCCTCAGTGCTCAATATGTCCACACCACAAAAATATATATATAATATATAAAGGGTGAGCATTTCTTGTTTTTACGATGGAAGGCAATGCTTTCTGAATGTTGAAGTTAAAAGTAGCATTTTTAAAATTTAAGTAATTGTTCTTCCTCCCCACCCCACCAAAATTGTTGTCCCTTAGCTTAGTGCCATTATGTTGCATCTAAATAATTCCCAGATTATCTCCTGCTCTATTAAGAAGTGGGATATATGCCTCTAAATTATTGTACATCAGTCAGATTGATGATCATTTTCTCAGGCAATAAATCTCTTCATGGCTGGGTTTGAATGCAGTCTGTCCAGCCTAGTCTGTGTTAGTTTTGATTTGGGGGAGAGAGAAACAAATAAAAGAAAAGGGTTTCTTTGAGTCAAAGACCAGATTAGAATCTTTGGGATCGTTTTTATTCGATAATCTACAAAGGTTTGTTGGCCAGTTCTCAGTTTAAAGCTTTGAGGCCTTCCAGTACTCTAAATCAAAAAGCAAGAAATCTTTAGGAATCTTCATCACGTCGCAATTGAGGCGAGATCTAAGCCTCAAGACCCATTTCTGTCCCCTTTTTTTTGCTTTGATGCCATGCATCATTTTGGACGGCTAACAACACGGTTAATTTTTGCTTCTTCCTTTGTCTTCTTTTAACCCTCACCGTGGAATTAGTTGTAAATGGCCGTTTTCTTGATTGAGGTCTGCTCAGAAAAAAAATATCCTTTGTCATGGGCATCTGCTGTTAATTGACCAAGTCCTAGTATTCTTAATGTTGCATTATAATGGTAATGATGAGGCGAACCTTGCATTGGGCTGTAAAGATGAACTCCAGGGGGCTGTTTTAAGCCTGGATGTTGTATATCTCAAAAGGTACCACTATGGAAGTCAGCTGTATAAGTAAATGGGTGATGCTGAAATGTAAGCAGAGTAACGCTGTACAAGGCAAGCTATTATATATGTTATTACATATGGTCTGGCATTATACGATGTGTAATAAAACATATAGGAACACGTTATAATGCTGGATTTAAAATAAAAAAATCTTGCTCCCCTTGCCAATTCATCTCCTGGAAAAGGGAATTCTTTAACTTCCCAAATAAATATAACCCAAATTTTTCCACTGTGAACCTGATGCAAACACTGGTATGGAAGTGATTAATAAACAGTTAAATGCTGATGGCTGACAGCGTTCAGGTCTCTCTGCTTTTTTATCAGACAGGTGTGACGTTGACATTCCTGTTGAAAACACTTCACACCGAACCGAATAACCGGATCGCCGTTTATATAAAAGACTGGTTGGCCGCAGTTATGCAGAAGAGCAGTTCTCAGTGTTTGTGGACACTGGAATGAAATGCATTACAGAGCTTAAACATGTTGATGGCTGGCATTGGGAGTTGAGAGAAAGGGTAGACATGAATGGTCATATGGGAGGTGGCGCTTTGAGTGCCACGTTATTCTCTTAAAAAACAGATTGAATACGACCAAGAAGCTGTCTCAAAGAATGCAGAGGAATTGGGGACTTCCAACTGGTTTTGCTTATTGATAGGGATTGGTCTTAATAACAAAACATGTTTGCATGTCAGCCACACATTTTATTGGGCTAGACCTTTCATAACTGTTAAAATGCCGTTTTCAGCCTTTTAATTCCTATTCTGCTGTTGTGTTGTACTTGAACTGTTGTTTTCATCAGTTGTTAATAAAAGTTTTTAACACACAGATATCTGCAGTTTAGATGCGTGGTGTTTGTAATTTGAGGACTTCAAACACCTTGCTTTAATTATCTGCAATGTGGTATTTTATGGTAAACATTAACAGGTTAGTCTTCACGCGCTGATCCTCACCTATATCCACAGGTACTACATATTAGTTGGATAAAGAGCTTTTGTAGAAAGCACGTGCGGTTTTTTTTACGTTTAGGGAAGAATCAGGCATTCTTTTGTAACAAGGCCACCCTCAAACGTTTGGATCTAATGTAATTTTTAATGATTATGTTTATTTGTATAACATCTTCCAAGAAAACTTAGAAGGGCGTTACATGACAGTCATGATGATGAGAAGTCAATACAATTGGAAGCAGTATTTAACGTCACGGAGGAAGAACAAAAATCTTCAAGACCAAGTAAATCACAACACAACAGTTAACATGAAGCCTTGGCCTAAACCCCCTGAAAGCACGCCTAGCGCAACCGTGGCAGGAACTCTTGAGAGGAACCAGACTGAACCGGGAGGACACATCCTCCTCTGGTCAGCCGAGAGGAGCAGTGTAAAGAAGACAGTATAAGCCATATGCTGGAGGGGGTGTTCCCCAAAGCAAAGACGTTTCTGCTCCAGTAAACAGCTCAAGGTTATGGTAAACACTTGTGAGTCCAGATAAATTCCGGCAGGATGTGTGCGCATGTGTTGGATCGTGTTATATTTTTGTTTAAACTTGTGACTTCTGCTGCTGCTTTCTCTTCATGCCGAAGTACTGACTTTTCCCTCCTCTTGCGGTGAATAGTCCAGTAATCTGTTGAAGCTGTCTTTCGACAGAAGTTCAACGGGTTGGCAGGAAAGGATGACTGGGAAAGTGGTAGCTCTTCTGCCTCTTAGCAGGGCATTCTGGGTTTGCGTTGCCGTTGGTTTGTCGTTGTGGCCGCGTGTAAAACATCACATAAAGCCTTTGGTGTCTTTCTTTGACAAGTTGGTTTGATTTCACAGTGATGGTTGCAGCCACACAGGCCTGACATAGAGCTAAAAGATATTCACACGATGTCAGCTTACTTTGGTGTTTGGCCCTACCACATTATAGGATGGAGGTTACAACATTGGACGTTAGGTTTCCAGATTCCGGGTTATATGTTAATGTGATTAAAGTGGACTGAGTTTGTTGGTATGATCAGCTAACTCCTGCACCTTGCTGCCCCCCTTGGTTAACCGAATACCAAAAATATACGCTGGCCACTTTCTGCATCCGACCACCTCGGCCTTAATTCCTTGAATATCACTTCAGATGCGTGTTATTTAACCCTGCTTACAGCTACCGTTTTAGAACATCTGTGGCTAGGCAGTGATGATCACAGACCCTTTGAGAATAAGCCTGCCGTAGATGATTTGAACAAAGGTGAAGATGACGGTTCAGCTGATTGCTCGAATTCTAATGCAATCAAGTTGCGTACAAGGCCTCATTTGTCAGGTTTAATGATCCTTCACCCCGGATGCGTCAGAAGGAGAAGTGGTTTGATATGATTAGTGAAATGCGGAGAGAGCTGATGACTGGGAGTTGGTGGTTTAAAAATGGGGCTGGATTATGAATTTGTTGGAAGCAGACGAGCTCAAAAGACTGCGCTTTCGGTCAAAATCCAAAACGATTAGCAATTTTTTGGATGACATTTTTAGGAAATTGAAATACTATTCAATTAATACATAACATTGTACTAATGTCTACCAAGGGTTAGACGGCATAAAACTTTTAACTAAATTGTAGTTTTATATTGTAAACCTCATTAACAGGTTCTATGGATTTAATTTAATGAACATAACATTTCATTCTCTTTGAAACTTCCAGAAATGATCAGTGCAACACTGATCACGTAGCGGAGGTGTCTGCTTACGTTCGTTTTTTTCCAGTGTGCATTTGGGCGATCTTGTGATGCCGTTGGCTTGCGGGTAGAAAAGCTACCTCTCTCCGTAGAAAGTTTGTGTAGCTTTATTTACCTTATTATATTCCTGTTGTGTGAGAGTTTTCATGTTGATAGGTCATTTCTTTGTGAGCAGTTTGGCTAAAACCACAGTCTCTCATGTTGAGCAGACGTGACTGTGTTGGTATCCTTCCCTGCTTCATGTTTTATTGCATTGGGCACACACTAGTGAGCATGGCGATTTCCTTTGATGGTATCTCCGACCGCACTCTCTTCTCCACCAGACTCCGAGAGGAACCCCTCTGCTCTCTGCCGCCCCATTAAACCTGAATAATTTAAATCTGATCTCCCCGGAGCTCAACTTAGATGTGACGAGAGCTAGGAGAGACGCTGTCAGAGAGTCCAGAGAGGAATTTTGTGGCTTGTTTCGAGCGGTCTGCAAAATTTCTTAATTCACTTATTTATTCATTCATTTATTCTTTCTTCTGGGTTAAAGGAGTTTGCTGCCTTTGCTTGCCGGAATGTTATTCGGTGCTTCTTAAAAACATTTATATTTGTATTTGTTTGTATATCTCCAGATTATTACTGGCCCTGTTGCTTTCCTTTAACACACCACGCAATTACTGTTAACGTGCATTTATTTATTGATCATTTAGATATAACGTAGAACCGGAACCGCTAAAGAACGGACCTCCCTAGGTACGGTTTGTTTAATTAATAGCTATTGTTGCCGTTCCGCTTACATTAAGCTGAATTTCAGTGTTAGGCAGTCGGTCTCCACACTTTCCTGTATGTGTGAGTTCTGCCTTAGACCTGCTGAAGATGTGGTTGCTTTGTGGACAATTAGACTCGTGGGCCATGTCATAACTCACCACTGGGATTGAGCTGTTCATTTAATATGAGATTTGGCATCTTTTCACAACTATCTGCTGTAAAAGTTTGGAAAGCTGACCGCTTTTTAACGTGGAAAATGTTAGGGATTGAACTGCTAATTATCCCCGGCTAACTTATTATTATTATTATTTATTCTGGGTTTTCTGTCCAAAGATGCACATTTATTTGGACTGTTTTTACAGATCCATAATTCACAGCAGATAACGCTGAGGCCATTGTTTTCAATTTCACAACTCAAACGTCATTAATTAAAATGGCAGAGTCTGACATACACAATGGGCACCACCGAGCAGGACAGAGAAGCGCTGGTGTACCCACTCCGCGACCGTCTTGCCTCGTCTGAGCTAATCTCGTCGCTCTCCTCTACTTAATTAGAGCTCACGGGGCCTTGTTGCACAGTTGACATAATCAAGTACCGTGCTGGCTCAAACTCAGTCTTTTCTACGAGGGAGGAGTTTGTTGAAGTCAATCGCACGCGGTAATGCATTTTTTATCAGGGTTTGAGTTGAAGGATGTGGGGCAGGTTTAGCAGATCTTCCCCATCTGTTTGCGGAGGTGAACAGTGTGAATATGGGTGAGAACAGGGAAGCACATCTGGCTCATTTATATATATTATGGAGATGTGTTCTGCTGAAGGATGTATTATTCATTTATGATCAGGTTAACGTTCATTGTAATTGGGCTATATGCCCTGTCATTTATGTATGCACCTTCCTCAGGGGCATAACTACGGAGGTCCACCTGGGCCCTTCTGGTCATCGGTCTTGACGGGTTTGGGGCTCTCGTGTTATTACATCAGTATTGCGGAGGTCGCACTAGGCCCCAGAAAATTGCCGTTTTCAAAGCGAAAGCCGTCTAACGTTTTGGGTTTTGTTCAAGAGTATCTGCATTTTAACAACTGACGGTGCGGTAACACAGAGCTAGCTACACCGTTCCATAGGCTTAATTAAATGCTGTTGGTGCTCACAGCAGGTCTAACATCAGCCCAGCAGAACCGCTCTCCACTGTGCGAGCCTGATGCTCGGTTCATTGACTGGTCACAGCCACGCAGGGCGTGAGCCGTGAGCCATTCCCCAGACCCCCTGGACCAATTGGCACGTCCTCTCGCCAATAGGCTTGGCGCCGTTCTCTTGGCGCCGCTTGGTTTAGCCCTGGAGCACAATTAGTGCTGCCGGGGCTTTTGCAAGGTACCTGCTCGATTAAAATCTTCTCTGGCAGCAAGTGGCTGGTCCTGTGCTAATGGCAAGACGAGAAGCTGTTTACCAGGCAGGTTGGCCTGGGGCACGTGCCTGAGGGAGGATGTAGTTCAGTAGATATCGATGACAGCCAGGCCACTGTGATGATGTCGGCTGAGGACTTTCATTGTGAAGGCGTTGGTGAATAGCTTAAGACTTGGTTAAATAATTAGGGCCTGTGATCCACTGCCCTATGTCTGCTGCTAAGTTGAGGAATCGTTCATAATGATCTAACACCGAAGGCCCTGCTGCCATGTAGAGCACCCTGCAAAAGCATTCACTCTCGTCTGCCGGACCATTTTGATGGATTTTGTTCAAGTACCCGCCTATTTGAAAATTGTTTATTTATTTTTTTATTTAAAAAACATTTGATCTTAAACCATATTTACTCTTCTATTAAGTGACCCTTTTGCGGTGTGTTTGTATCGTTAGCAATTAGCCTCCTGTCCGGTTCTCCAGGCTCCCCGTGCTCTGCTTGAGAGACGGTGTGCACGCCACTGCCGTATATGGCGTTGGTCGGCACTTGTTTTAATGGCGGATGCCGCGGCGAGCACGCGCATGCCAGTATTCCAGCGGCAGCTGGTGTGCAGGTAGCCCCACGCGCCAGCGGCTGCTCTGAGCGACGCTTTGTAAAAATAGGAGGGGTGTTGCGTAACTGCGGCGATGCGGAGCTCAAGGGCACTGCAGCAGCGTCTCTCTCTCTCTACCTCTCTCTCTCTACCTCTCTCCCTCTCTCTCTCTACCTCTCTCCCCCTCTCTCTCCCCCTCTCTGTCTCCCTCTCCCCCTCTCTGTCTCCCTCTCCCCCTCTCTGTCTCTCCCTCTCTCTCTACCTCTCTCTCTCCCCCCCCCTCTCTCTCTCTCTCTCTCTCTCTCTCTCCCCCCCCTCTCTCTCTCTCTCTCTCTCCCTCTCTCTCTCTCCCGCGCTGCGGAG
>JAOVYW010002088.1:4695-15466 GCA_025775045.1 Hiodon tergisus
AGGACTTGGTATTAAGAAGTGTTATTTGTAAAGGAGTGTATCTCTCTAAGTCACGATGGATTCTTGTGCGGCAATGCACAAGCATGAGCAGTCAGGACTTGGTATTAAGAAGTGTTATTTGTAAAGGAGTGTATCTCTCTAAGTCACGATGGATTCTTGTGCGGCAATGCTTTGTTATTACATATGTAACAATATGTAACAATTTAAAATGCCTAAACAAGGAGCCATTGCCGGGGTTCATCATTTCTCTCTGGTTTTGTAATAATAATTCACCTCATGGACTGTGGGGAGTGAAAATCAAGGATCTTGGTTATCTGCCAGCAGAGTTAGCTGTGATGGCTCAGGCAAAGAAAGAACAATGGATTTCACCGTCTGAATTTAGGACAGGCGGAACTGGCTAGGGCATGAACTGATATGAACCACCATGGACAAGGGAGGCTTAGGGTTTTTAATGGTCTATAATGGATGACAAAAAATAGGGAAAATCTATATTTTGGCATATAGTTAAACTGGAGCACATAATGACAAGAGACACATTAGCATCAAACCCAGCTATATTGAGTATATCCCTTGATGATACTTAAAAAAGATTTGTTGTGCAATGTAGTCAAAAATAGTCATTTAATATAGAATACATCATTGGTTGACATTAGGATTAGGATTCGTTGACAGTCAGAGATGTATATTTCTACATAAAGGATCCAGTTCAAGAAAAATTATTCCTTTTTAAACATGCTGTTTTTTAAGGCGACAACCTTCCTGGAATGAACATCCATAAGGTATAATACATTTATATTATATTAACTATGACCTTTGCATTCAGAATCAACAAGTGCCGGCAGTTGGTCCTTGGTCACTGCCTGAATAACGTTGGTTATTCTGCCACTCTAGACCGGTGTTCAATGCATGTGTACACATTTAATACCATTCATGTTAATTGCATAAGTAAAGGCTGTAATAATCTAGCTTCTGCTTGTTTTCTTCAAGTTAGCACATGGAGATATTAGCAAGAACATCTGCCTCTCACTGCAATGGCCACCAATTATTTTAGGTGCTTGTGTGCCTAGTATGGCTGCCATTTGAAACCATCTGCCGTTGTTCTTCACAAGCATATTGTTATACAAAACAGTTTTATGACTTCCATATATGTTGCGAACAGTTTTAGAAGTTAATTGGATTTCTTTTTAAAATACTGTACTGTACTTTGCAGTGTGAGTGTATAAGAACAGAGCTTCAATACCAATTGCATTGTCTCTAAAAATCGTATTTGACCATATATTTTGAGGTAAGGCATTTACCTGTCATTTCTCTAAAGGAGCCAATTTGCCTCATACTTCAGCCCCCACATTTACTTGCAGATGTATTTATTCTGGATCTGCAGAATATTAATAAATCCCCCCTCTTGCCTTGGTACTTTTATTTCAGTATCTATATCTTCCAACATTGCACTCTGAAAGCAGTGCAATGTTGACGTGGTATTCTGCTTTCATGTTCTGAGGAAAAGATCAGAAGAAAAAAACAGAGGAATGGAGTAGAAAAGCTCATGACTTTCAGATCTCCTCCTTGATGCAGGTTAGGTGGAGTCATGCTGCTTTTCTTTGCTTCAGTAATGAGCAGAAAAAAGGCTAAGGGTCTAAGGGTGGAGGAAGAAATGCTTACTAAGAGTACAGGCTTATTAACAGATGTTCCTAATGCTGTATGCGGTCTTTTAAAACTACCGCGGCCTTGGTCAGTCTACGTAACTTGTAACATTTTCACCTCTTTGAAATACTGTAGAAAATGATTCACAATGTCATGATAAGGAACAATATTCATTTCTAATTTTCTGTGTTTAATTTTCGGCTACCTTTTGTTTGCTCTTCCTTGATAGTTCTTTGGTTTTATCTGAAAGTATTTTCTTTAAAGAGGCTCTGATATGTCCTTTTTGATATGCTTATTACATATTTTGTTTGGATGTTAGCCCTCACCTCCTCTGCCTTTGTTGCCTGGGACCTCGCCCTTATCAAGCACTAGTTGATCGTCACAGGCAAGGTTTGGGCAGTCCTAGGCCCAGTGTTCCTTAGTGGCAAGGGGAGGAACTGAAAACAGAAAAAAAAACAAAAGAGCAGCAACACATGCACCACAATTTGCCATCAGGGTGAAGATGACCAATCAGGGTGAAGATGACCAATCAAAGTGAAGATGACCAATCAGGGTGAAGATGACCAAGGCAAAACCGCTGATGATGAACAAATTCATCTCATATTGGGTAGGGGAGGACATAAAACCAGGAGAAAGACCTTTCCCTTTTCAAACCCAAATTTTGGGGACATCTATGCAAACATGCTTACCACGCCAAACTTGATTATCCATCCATTTATCTCCCCAGTGTCTAGTCTGTGTAATAAACCTTTTTCCTCTACTTCTTCTTGAATGGGAAACTGTTGTTGCTTAACTGCACAGAAGGACAGATGAAGAAGAAGAAGCTGCAGAGAAGATAAATGTTAATAACACACACATTTACACTAACACACACGAGAACAGATTCAACTGCTTATCTAATATTACGATCAATAGTTGCAACCATGCACAAGGTTGTTGAGGTCGCAAGGACAGACACAGATTTTTTTTAAAGCAGAGAACCTCCCCCTCTTGGCTGGAGTGGCAGCTGTGCTCATCTCATTGAAAAATTAAGTGGCATGACTTTAGTTCTCACCTCTGACATTTATTTGTCATGGGTATTGCCACCCAGCCGAAGGGCAGAGTGGTCAGGAGGTTAAGACAGTCTCTTCCTCTAATCTCTTCCTCTAATTGTATACCGTCACTTGGACAGCTCCAGTAGTGTTTAAAAAGCTGTGTGTAGCCACTGATTGAAACCTAGGATATCAGCCTTTGTTGAATGAAGAGCAACAGACCCAGATAAACTTTTGTAAATACAAATTATGGTTATAACAAGGAGGGGTATTTTGGACATTGGACACACTGGCGACTTGAAACACTGACCATGATTGCAAACTTTCTTTGAACAGAAGACCAATATTTTGCTGTTCCTGAACCAGTATACAGTTACAGTTTGATACACTGACACACTAATACTACACACTGGTTACTAACTGACAGAAATACATCGCTGAGTGACATGGTTTGATGCCAGTCAAAGCAGTAGCACATACAGCTCGTGAACAGAAAAACCCCAAAAGTACCACAGAGCATTTTGTGAGAAAAGTCCTTGCTCTTGCCGGAGCCATTGTTTGGTGAAAGGTGAAAGCTCCTTTCGAGTACGTGATGAATATAAATCAAAATTTTATAAATACCCAATGATTATTTATTATTTAGCCTCCCAAAAAGTCATAACTGTTCCGATCTCTCTAAATGGCGTATTCATTCAGGCCAGGTTTTGAACTACTTTCCACAGGGTCAGTGGAGATTTATAGTCTGAGCTCAGAGAGTCTGTCTGGCAGGCTAGATTGTCCTGACCCTCTGCCTCCATTTCCCTCCCTCATACTTAAACACACGCACTGCTAGATCAGCGCAGAGATCCTGCCAGGCTCTCATTTGGTGTCTCGGAGACATCAGACTTGCATAACAGGTGCCAAACAGGCAAGATGCCCAACAGGAACAAGGATATCTGCCACGTGGCAACCTAGGAGGAACTTTTCTTTTCCTTGTGTTCTAAATTCTTTCTCCTGTCCTAAAATGCCTATGTCATTGTTTTATCCTTTATGCCTTTACTCACTCCTCCTCACTTGAGACAGTCACATTGGTTTAACGGCTGGCTTTGAGTTTTGAGACACTTTTGAATCATTGTATTAGCATTGTAATTAGGTCTGTGTTGCTACTTTTTTTGATGACTTTTAACCTTTAATAAATGAGAGCATTGTTAGTCTGCCTCTCACTTGAAGAATGTGTAATAAAACACTTAGAATGCTCTCTGTGTGCACACATATTTGTTTTGTGGTGTTAAAAAAAAACTATGTGCAAATTAAGATGCATTGGTACCCAATGGTTACTATCAGTTGGTCTGGAAAAAGTTTTCCATTTCCATTTTCCATGAAAATAAATACTACCATACATTAATATCTTCCCTGTCCTCCTGTTCCTTCTCCCTGTTCTATGCCCCATTAGACCATAGATCTAACCAATAGCGCTTCTGTATATAATCCTTTAACTGTCAGTGCAGATGGTTATATTATGCATGAGCGTCCATTGTTTATCGCCCACACTAGAATAGAGCTATTGTCTTGAATGGTTCCTCGTGTCGATAGGCAACTACCCTTCTGACAATAATCCCTAAGAGGATATTAAAAGGAATAGACAGGCAGGACTGAATTTAAGAGAGAAATGGATCAGAGCCAGGAGGAACTGAGCTATTGTATTGATTGTGCCTATTGTAACAATCAAAAGTGCTTGTCTTTTTTTTATATGGCCTATTTTTAATTTTTTTACATGCAAACAGAAGGTGATAAGTAATATATGTATATATTGATCCAACTCAATGTCATAAATTATGACTCCATATCGTTCATACTACAGTATATTGCTAAGTTAATACTTGCTTGTTCCTTTTTGCTAACTGAGGCAAATTAGATTATATCAGAAGATGGAAAAAAAATTATAATATGGGAACTACACAGAAATACAATGACAATTTTATTATTTTGATTCTTTGTATTTGTATTTTTGCCTTGGTGGTTCTGTTATGATGATCAAGATATTTATGGTAATGTTTTAGCATATTGGTAAAAAATGTTTGCCCATATTTTTATTTCCAGTATGACAGGAGCCATTTTTTAAGGAGAAGTTTCCAGTAAATGTAAATGTACTGTATTCCCCTTCCTGCTGTTCTTTATGTCTGGGCTCTGTTTTCTTTTCTTTGACATTTAAGTCTTCACCTGTGTTTCTGCATTTAACAAGTGCTGCTTTATGTGACATTAATTCTTCACACAGGTTCTTTTGATAAGAATCTGAATGTGACCAAGGGCCCTGAAATCCTTTCCCCTTCTCAATTCCCTCTGAATACAGGGTAGTGTAAGCCTGGAGGTATTTTTCACACTTATCTTGTGGGTACTGGAAAATCACAGTCCCCTTTAGAAGAAATTGGAAACTAAAACGTAAAATGTAAATTGGATGGAAAGCAGATTGTGTCAGATTGTCACCTTTATAATATTTGTATTGACAGGATGAACTACTCTCTTTGGATATCTCTGCAATTGCTTTTTTTATACTTGGCCGAGTCATTTGTTAAATACGCAATAAGAATAACTTGGAGCCATAGCACTTTGCCAAGGATAGTCACACTGCTGCTGAATTTTATCTACCTAGTGGTAAAGTGAAGAATTACAGTGAGACCTTCAGAAAGGGCCAGGACTTGACCTAACACTTTTCCATTTGATGCAAGTAGTTGCCCTCTCACAACAGATGAGAAGGGCTACGGCTGTAGATTTAGCCTTATTCTCTTTGTTACTGGTGAGAATGATTTACAGTGTATACTGTGAAAATATGTTAAACTCTTCTCTGTTTAGGAGACAATCGATGTCATTATTAAAACCTTCGGTTTGACTTCAGTACTGGGATTCCCCACTCTGTGGTGTCAAAAAAAAAACACAAAACCACAAACAAACAAAAAACATGACTCACAGAGCTCCAGACAAGAAGACAAGCTTTCAGTCAGTGAAGATGTCTGAACCACCACAAAAGAAGTGTGAATTTATCCACCACTTGTCCTTGACCTGGTTTTCTCTGTTTCAATGTGCCAGACACAGATAATGTGAGCCTCAATACTTCTGTACTTAATAGGCCTAACAGGGCTCAGATTACTCAGTGAATTTTGAGTCACTAAAATAGGTGGGTTTGTGTTTCTCGAGAATGCTGCTTCATACAGACTTGTTTTTACCTCTTTTTCACCAATGGCTGTGAAACCTGTATCAAATCGTAACAGGCCTCAGACACAGATCAATACAGATCACATTGTGAGTCTAATATGTAATTTGTGGAAGCAGGTAATACATTTTGCTATTCGTTAGTATGCCATTTGTAGTTTAAGCCATCGACATGCAGCTGTGCAAGAAAATGCCAATTCCGTGCACTGGAAAACCAGTTCATCAAAGAGCTGCAAATAGATTGTGTGGGTTTACGAAGCCCTTAGTTTACTGAAACATAAATAAATGGGTTTAAGGGTGACACTCAGTTCAAGACTCGGATCAATTTACTCCCATGAGGAGCTGACTGTGATGTATTGTCCAGACAATAGATTGCTTAAAACGTGACCTTTACGAATGCTGCTCCTCAGAGTATAGATTTCCTTTACTGTCTGATATCATTGCGGTGAGGCTAAGTAAAAACACTGCTGGTCACATTTGATTAGCTGCTAGTATCAGATTGTTGGTCCTGAAATACCTGATGCAGAGTAAGTGTGATCTGTCAGGGGCTAACAGGGCAGAGAACAGAGAAAACAGGACAGTGGAATCTACCTGTTAAGGGCTCTGTTAAATTATTCACAGTAACCTGGCAGTCATCGATTAGTGGGGAATCCTTTTTGGAACAAGGCTAGATTTACAGCTGACAGCATTGGTGGTGAGCCAGAGCGGACAGTCACTGACCTGCTTCTGCAAGACGGGTGGGGCTTTTGCCCAGGGGAATTGATGCCATTCTGGCAGCCAGCAGCAGCTGTGACCAATGACTGAGGGAGAGGAATGAAGCGCTCAGAGGCAGCTCAAAAAACTTACAGATAAGAAACGTGTTACAACCCACTCACTGAATATGTTTGTGTGGATCTGACGTGCCACTGGGCTAAGCTCAGCTGTTGCCTGAAAATTTGATGGACCCTGACAGTATTCTTCATGGATGAGAGAGTGGGGGGTATGGCCATTTTTTGGGTCCAGCTGTGATTGATCTGGCCTGTTAAAACAAGATAGTCAAAAAGAGACATATTATTTCAAATGGTGAATGCAGCTCTTGAACTGCTTAATGATTGTAATCTGGGGGGGGGGGTGTTCTGTTTATATTCATGTCTGTCTCTATCATTGCACAGCCTCGTTGTTAAAACTGAGCAGTACTGTTTCCAGGAAGGGGAAAGTACAGACATGGTGGATCTTGATCACATCTTATGAAAGCCCAATAGCCTAAACGTTCTTCTTTCTATCTTCCTTTTCAAGGGAAAAATCTAAAATCCGAAAACCTGCTCTACCAGAAACAAGTTCCTTAGGGAAATATTCTGAAGATTATTGGTTTAATTTGGAGATTTCCAAAGGAATCAGCTAAGCTATTATTATAAATGGAAGAACCAAAAAAACCAGACAACGCCTTTCCTAGCCAAGGCTCGTAGCCAGCTTTACTAGTCAGTAATATTGTTTTATGGATTGGTCATTAGTATTGTATTGACTTGGAATCATTGTCAAGCTCTCTGCGCCCTTTTAAAGTTGAAATTTCTAGTCCTGAGGGTCATGTGTTCCCTGTTGTGACAGACTGAGAGGATTTTTTACCGGATCAAAAAAAGCATTCAAACCATCGCATTCCTTTTCTATCGATATTGCACTCACACCTGTAAACTGTTTTAGCAATTGAAATAGAAATCACTCAGATTTTTCACACTCAATAAAATGTCACACTAAAAAGTTAACCAACGTTAACCCCCACTAGGTGCAATACAGCGTTACTGGGGTCACACCAAGACAATAGGTCCAATAGGTAACTATACACTGCAGATGATAATAAGCAGATCCCCACATGTACAAAACAGTACAACACACACAAAAGTAAACTAAATACACGTTGGGGGACTCTTTCCTCTTTTTTATGCCCAGATGAGGGCATAAAACAAGAAAAAGGCACAACAGCCCAAATCAAATAAACCAATCGCCTGACACTAATTGAACCCACCGCCAATACTGACATACAGTTTGCATGAAGACTAGTATGAATCACGATCAAGCGTATCTTCATCTCAACTGGTTTCCGTGGATTAAATTAATTTACCAAATAATATATTGTATTCAACACCATACAGTAATAATACAGTTTTGGTTGCCACTATTTGATTGTTTCTGTCTGATTAGATGTTTCCCTTTGATTAGATTTTAGATCTTCTTAAATAAACATTCTGGGAAGGAGGAGGCAGCCTCCAGCTGAGAGGGGAAGGTAGGTTCCGCCTTCAGAAATTAAATTACCCCCGTGCTCCACACATGGGTCCTATAAATCGAATCCACAACCCTGGTTATCTAATGAAATCCTGTAAATCATCCAGTCACAGACCATCTTCACAAGCATGTACGATAGATTTGACACCACTACCATTTATAAACATGTGGGAAATATTAAAGCTATATTTTAATTGTGAGTATACCAAACACAATTACTCGAATATCAGCTTGATACTACAGTTATAAATTATTTCCTTGTTTCAAAATCCCTTCTCTTGTTGTGTGCCAGTTAGGACATAGACTTGTTACCATTTAACGCAATTTCATTTTCAGCTAAAGCCAGTGGGTGTTGCTTTAAAAGGTATTTGTTTTATGATGTGGAGGTGGGGTGGATGGGTGGAGTTTAATTGTGCACATGTGCTACATGCTGCTATTATCATTATTATTAATGATACAATTTGAAAAGGGGGAAGGGGAGGGTGGGAAGGTTTTTTGGTTGCTATGGGGATGTAGATGTCCCATCTGTTGGTTGGCCAGTCAGCAGCAAGTCTTTGCTTCTTTTATTATGTGCCTGTCTAAAACATTTAATTAAAGAGCGGGGTTTGGCACTCCAGCTGACATTAGCTGTGGTACTTCACAGCTGGTGGGTAATGCACAGCGGTGAGTGGGTAAAGGGCCTACCCATATCAATGAAGGACAGGTGGGGGGGCGGTTTTAGATATTGTTTCTTCTGCCAATAATTACACTGCTAGCTTTGTGTATGCTGTGAGGCTGGAGACTGAGGGGGCCACCGAATGTGAGTCTCAATACAAATCTGGCATAACCGTAGCCTAGCTGCAGGAACGGTTTGACTCAGGGCAAGTCCCTTACACCAAGTATGCACAAGGGCAAAAGCCAAAACACCTCCCTTTAAAATTGTCTTATTAATGAATACATTCCTTAGCACACTGGACATTTCGGGCCAACTACGGTTTCCATTTACGTTGATAGCGAACCAAAATGACACGTGTAAATGTCGTTGGTTTCAATGACCTGAAATTACCTAGCAAATATTTTATTGGGTAAAGATGAAATTAAAGGTGGTTTCAGCCTTCTAAATAAAAATAGACCAGCATAGTATGAAATTCTTTCTGTCAAAAATTTTTCATACATAAAGTAAATAACTTGTCTGGAGAGCTCTACTGTGAGAGGGGCCTCATTAAAGCAAACCACACTAAGGTGCATCAATCTAGCCCTGGCCCTGGGCTTTTCCTGAAGGCTGCTTGTAAAATCCAGCCCTGTCTCAGGGCATGTCCCCGCAGGCGGTTTGCCACTACACCATACTGAAACTTTTAAAAGAAGGCTATCGGTTCCCTGTATCTATTTCACCCTGTATTCATTATCAACTCACCCAATAACATCCATGTTACCAATACATGGGTGGGGATGAAATGGCGCAGAAAGATACTATATGGAATAATTAAACCCTGAATTGTTTATTTGCAAAACACCAATGTTGTTTTACCTTGTAAAAGCAATCTACTTGCATGCTTTACATGTTCAACAAACCACTCTCCCTAGGTTTACATGTGAGATGTTAAATAAAATCTATGCTAGCATGAAGAGTGAGTTGATTCACTTCTGAGGTAAAATACGGGGGGGGGGGGGGGGGGTTTAAAGATATGTAGCTACAGTGACCCACATCCCTTGCTAATTTCACGCAGAGCTAAATGAAATAATCTGCTGCATTTTCCATGGGGGATGCTGATCGGTTTATTTAAATTTTACTTGCTGAGTCAAACAAACATTTAACTTGTCCAACAAATTTAGCTTGTCCTGATCAGGCAGACAGCCGTTAATTTCGAACCCTGCTAATGGTTAAGACAACCAAATCGAATTAAAATCTCATGTTGTCGAGTAGAACAGAATTAGAAGTATGAAAGGGTGAACATGGGGCAGCATTGTTTTAGAACAGGGGTTGTCAATTATTTTTCAGTTCAGTAAAAAATAAAATGGAAACCACAATACACACCATAATTCTTTACTTTTTCTGGCTTTATTTACATATAGTAACCTACAATGTGAAAAAAATTAAAATAAACTGAAAATGATTTAAAATAAAAACAGTAAAGACCAATTGTTCTTAGAGGACTCCACTGCTTAGTAGTGCAATTCAAAGTAAATAATCCACTATGAGTGGAACGGTACTTTCAAAAGATCTACGAGATATATTTGTGGAAAGGCACAAGTCAGGGGATGGATATAAAAAGATTCCAAATGCTTTGTCTATCCGTCGGAGCACAGTTGACACCATTACTAAGAAGTGGACGGCGTATGGCACTACCCAGTCCCTGCATGGATCAGGCCATCCCTCCAAATTGGATGACAAGGAGGAGACTGATCAGAGAGGCTACCAAGAGGCCAATGGTGACTTTGAAGGAGCTTCAGGCCTTTGTGACAAAGATTAGTCAATGTGTGCATGCGACCACAATATCATAAGCGCGCCACAAATCTGGCCTCTAAGGGAGGGGGGCAAAAAAAAAAAACACTCACAAAAAAGTCACATCAGTTCTCATGAGCTTTGCCAAAATACACATAGTAGATTCCGAGGGCAAGCGGCAAAAGGTGCTGTGGTCAGATCGAACTTACCAAAATTGAACTTTTTGACCTGAATG
>JAOVYW010002089.1:4265-15465 GCA_025775045.1 Hiodon tergisus
TGCAAATTGTCTGCCTTTGACTCATGACCGCACACCTTTGACTGGCCTTGCCGTGCAGTGCCTATAGACTTGTGTAATGAGAGGAATTCATTATAAAGTAATTGTAGTGAAACCTTAATCCATTTACAGTCAGCTGGGTTTACATAATATGTCCCCTGTTTTGTTGGACTGTAACACAATACGTTTGGGGAAGGGAGTAACTTAGGATTCAGTCCCTTTTATTTTTCGGCAGTTTGTTTTTAGTCTACGTTATAAATGGTCTATGTTGGGTGGCACTTAAAGAAAACCCCACGATAACACTAAAGTTTGGTATAAGTGCACTTGAGAGAAATGTGAGTTCTGGTATCAAGTTTGATGTCTTTTATTTTATTGGATGTCCCACACGCAACATAGGTATGTGTATTCCTATTGGGAGTTGAGGGAACCACGAGGAGAGGATTGGGAGAAGGAGAGAAGAGAAGCGAGGGGAGAAAATCTCGGAGAATAGGGAGAATAACCAGTGAACGGCGAGGTGGAGTGGTTTATTATCGTTGTAGAAGGGGTAATTTTGTTTCTGGGTAAAAATCTGCTGTTTTATGTTAACCTACAGTTTAGTTCTGTTCTCCGTGGCGGAGTGACCTAGTGACCTAAAAGGATTCAGTAAGCATGTCAAGTGCCTATGGACGGACTGTTGTGAGCTGCATTAGCAGATATTTGTTTAGTGATTGTTTTTCACCCTTTGTTGCTCTTCGTGGGTCACGGGGAGATTCAAGAATCGACCTCCAGAAGCGCTCACAGGTCTTCTGGCAGCGTTGGAGAGTGCTGCAAACACCGGATAGCGCACCTAATCACCGGGAGGTTAGGTGTTCCTCCGGCAATGAGGGAGGGACGGTAAATTGCGGAGGATTGTGTTTATGTTTCTGAGGCCCCACGCACTCAAGCAACAACACGGGCCTGCATCGGGGTGAGTGTAAGGTTTGTGTATGTGTGGGCCCACTTCGAGTTTAATATGGTCTATTTCATATATTTGAAGGGTACTGTTATACATATTTTCATAAGAGAAACTGAAACAAGGTTTGATATATATAACACTGTATAGTGAGGGGCCTGACTCCTACACATTCGGTGCCCATAGACTCGTGAGGTGCCTATAGACTTATATGATGCCTATAGACTCATGCAGAGCCTATAGACTCATGCCGTGCTTACAGACACATGCTGTGCTTACAGACTCATGCGGTGCCTATAGACTTCTGCGGTGCCTTGACAACCTTCATTCCATGTGAAAGTGGCGCCTCCATCGTAGCACTGACCTCCACACTCTCTTCATTGCCGTCGAGATGGCCCATTCCACCTGTGCCCTGACTCCATCTTTTCTCTCAGCTCTTTCATTGTCCTTCTTTTCTGTCCAAACCCTCACCACAGACCAGTGTGAGAGAGCTGGCAAACCTACAATAACCATGTGTCACAGATCAGTCTTAGAGAACTGACAAACCTACAATAACCATGTGCCACAGACCAATCTAAGAGAACTAACAAACCAACAATAGCCATGTGCCACAGATCAGTCTGAAAGAGCTGGCAAAACTACAATAACCATGTCCATTCAGGGACATGCATAATTAGAATAAAGCAGTACAGGCCTGGCCTTGAGAACAGACAAACACACAGAAAGGGATAATCTGAGGGGCCTTTGAGAACAGAAAAATACAATGAGAAGGAGAATCCGACATGCCTTTGAAAGCATGAACTTAATTTAAAAAAGAGAAAATCCGCTGTCTAGCTTAAACTACTAATTTGACACTGAGGGTTTGTGAGCAGTGTGACATAACATCAAGTATCCCCAGGTATAAAATCTGAAAATGTGGCTATTCAGTGTAAACGTGTAAATTATAGAGAAGCCCTCATTTTCACTCATTAACTAAAATGCTCCTAAGGCACCACAAAGCTCTATAGGAATGATGTTGTTACAGGGCTTCATTTTAAAGATAATGACACACTAGTCTGATGACAAACACTCATTGTTTGATGACAAAACGAGGCAGGATGCCTAAATTACAGAGACATAACATGTCGCACATAATGGGGTTTAGATTGAGGGTTTGCAACAGGACGTTCCTCTCTGGGAAGGACCATTGCCCCGTGCTGCTGTGGGTAGCACGTCACACAGCGTCAAGTATCCAGTCAGCCGGGCGTGCGCATCTCGTGAAAGCAAGAGAGCACTACAGGCCCTGTCTGCTCCACGCCCTGTCATTAACTGCGCTGAGTCACCGAGTCTGAGGATACTCACAGACGTGCTGCGCACTGGGCTGTTTTTCTTGGGAAAGTCACAGTGTGACACAGAGTGCAACACTGTATTCAACAGACTGCAGTCTGCATGTCTGGAGGAGGGTGTGCCCCATTCATTTTCATTTTTTCCACCGAAAAAAGCCTCATTTAAGCTTGTTCTCTATGGCAGCCATATATCAAAGGCGCCATTCACAATATATTTTATTACAATGGTCAAACTGTCTTTTGGATACCTGGGCAATGAGACAAAAATAAGGCTTTGATAATTATTAAACCTAAATAATATAGAATTGGCTGCAAAATTGATTCATTATGCTGTGAATAGCTGTTCAGTCCCTTACAAAGACATTAATTTGGCATGTCATAAATTGTACCTAAAATTAGGATATAACGTCTTTTTTTCTACTTCATTTTCTCTGTCCTTTCTCAAAAACCATGCAGTTAACAGCATCCCCAAATCTACTCTTTCTATGTATCTGAAATCAGGGCCTTATTCCTGGTCTTGAACAGAGTATCTGGTTTTATCAGCTGGTTTGTGTGCTTGGCCAAGATGTCACACATATCTAAGCATTGCTCCTCCTGCGCCTTGGAGCTTTGACGAGTTCCAGATGAAGGTCTCTGCCTCTTGAACACAAATCATCTGCTCCGGCCTTGATCTGAGTGGTCTGTTACTGGTGAGAAGGGTTTAAAGGTCACAATGAGTAGACGAGGCAGGCCGTACTGTTGAAGACAGTGGCTGTATTTATGTAGATGCAGATATTTTGTAAAATATTTTTTTTAATATTATTTAATAGGACACATGGACTACGCAATGAAGAATTAATAATTTTATTTTATGACAGTTGCATTCAAAAGTTTGCATACCCTGGCAGAAATTGTGAAATTTTTGATTTAAGGATAGTGATCATATGAAGCCATTTATTATTATTTATTATATTATTTTATGTAGTTGTTTGGCTCTTTTTAAAATCATAATGATAACAGAAATCACCCAAATGGCCCTGATCAAAAGTTTACATACCCTTGAATGTTTGGCCTTGTTATAGACACACAAGGTGACACACACAGGTTCCAATGGCAATTAAAGGATAATTTCCCACACCTGTGGGATTAGTGCAATTAGTGCCTGTGTCTAAATAGTCAATGAGTTTGTTAGCTCTCATGTGGATGCACTGAGCAGACTAGATACTGAGCCATGGAAAGCAGAAAATAACTGTAAACTGCGTAACAAGGTAATGGAACTTTATAAAGATGGAAAAGGATATAAAAAGATATCCAAAGCCTTGAAAATGCCTGTCAGTACTGTTCAATCACTTATTAAATAGTGGAAAATTCAGGGATCTCTTGATACCAAGCCAAAGTCAGGTAAACCAAGAAATATTTCAGTCACAACTGCCAGAAGAATCGTTCGGGATACAAAGAAAAACCCACAGGTAACCTCAGGAGAAATACAGGCTGCTCTGGAAAAAGACGGCGTGGTTGTTTCAAGGAGCACAATATGACGAGGCTCGAACAAAAATGATCGCATTGCCAGAAAGAAGCCTTTACTGCGCCAATGCCACAAAAATGCCTGGTTACAATATGTTCGACAACACCTTGACACACTGCACAGCTTCTGGCACACTGTAATTTGTAGTGACGAGACCTAAATATGGTCACAACCGTAAGTGCTATGTTTGGAGAGGGGTCAGCAAGGCCTGTGAAAAGAATACCATCCCCACTGTAAAGCATGGTGGTGGTTTGGGGGTGTGTGGGCTCTAAAGGCATGGGGGAATCTTGTGAAAATTGATGGTAAGATGAATGCAGCATGTTATCAGATAATCCTAGCAGACAATTTGCATTCTTCTGCACTAAAGCTGTGCATGGGACGCTCTTGGACTTTCCAGCACGACAATAACCCTAAGCACAAGGCCAAGTTGACCCTCTGGAGTGGCCATCACCGTCTCCTGACCTAAATATTATCGAGTATTATATTAATACTCTCTGAGGAGATCTCAAACGTGCGGTTCATGCAAGATGACCAAAGACTTTGGACCTGGAGGCATTTTGGCAAGACGAATGGGCAGCTTTACCAAGAATTTGGGGCTTCATAGACAACTATTACAAAAGACAGCACGCTGTCATTGATGCTAAAGAGGGCAATACACAGTATTAAGAACTAAGGGCATGCAGACTTTTGAACAGGGGTCATTTCATTTTTTTCTTTGTTGCCATGTTTTGTTTTCTGATTGTACCATTCTGTTATAACCAATGTATTTTGCTGGTTCACTAATGTTTTCTTTAAAAATGGTACATGTATTACTAATTCTCTTCTTTGGCTTGAGGTACTGCTAATGGTGTATTTAAGTATTTTTTAATATATATGATAGAATCACATTTTAAGTATTATTGCCATATTTTAAAAATTTGCTTTAAACTTTGGAATTAACTGGCGTGTTTAAGCATTCAGCATGATCTGACATGCGCAGTAAAAGATTATTATAAATTGATGAACATCTCAGCCACTCCAGGTTACAGGTCTGAAAGAAAGGCAGTAGTACTGTAGGTTGACCGTAATGTCCTCCTCTTATTCACCTTGACTTTCTTTGATCCAGAGAATCATGTATTTGGCCTCACCTTACACTTGGGTCGCAGGGTCACCCAATCTCGGGATACAATGTCAGCGATTTCAAAGCCTCTCCAGGAAATAGTTTTCCTACTAATTCTCCAAGACATTACAGAAGGTTAGGGAGAGCTCCAGTGAAAATATCATGTTTTTTTTCTGACAGATGTTCTCTTCCAGAATTACTTATTTGGGTTACAATTTTATAATCTATACATGTATCCACTTTGATATTTATTGGCAAAGTAGCTAGTTTAAACGACAGCAGAAGTGCACCAGCCACTCCCCAGTGTTACTCACTGGGTATTAAACAACACATTTTTCTTTGTTTCTCCATGATCAGAACCAGCGGTGATGGACACAGGGCGCTAGACAGACTCTGCTATCTTTACTGGCGATCTCTCCTAGACTGTGAGTAGGCAGCTCTGGAATGCATTGGTCCATACCAGTGCCTTTGTGCCGATCTCTTACAAAATGTCTTTACTGCCCTTGCCCTTCATAATGACTTGCATTTGGACGGAACACTACTTTCAAACCTACAGAGACATTTTAAAAAGTCCTATATCCAGAGAGAGAAAAAATGTCTACATGTAAACAAACACCAACCCAGCTGACTTTAAATGGGTAGTATTTTCTCTCTATTTATTTCAGGTCTTCCTCTACTGAGCACATGACATGGGGTATGAACATAAAACTTATTTTCGTTTAGAAAAGCCATGAAATTTGGAAAATCCTAACTTTTACAGACAGGTTTAATTAGCTCAATTATTTATTTTTGGATGTGATCACGTTTTGACTACTAAACGCTCACAATTTAGAGGTAGTTGAATGAATACCAGTGGAAGAATAAGCTCATAGTCTGGGATATAGCAATGCATTTGTCATAGAAAAGGTTGGGCATTAATTAATTTAGCTTTGTGTCTTGTTTGGGCACATATAGCGTTGGATGACATAAACTGAAAACGAAAAAGAACTAAAAGCTAAATTTCCATGGATTATTTAGGACACTGGCAGTTGAAGAGAATAAATATCCAGCATAGGAGGACGAATGCTGACACTGGTCACCCATGACAGGAATCGTCCCTAACAGCTACAACCAGCGTCCGTTCCATGTGGCTCAGAGTTGGACTGGAAGAGGTGGATCTCCTGGGCGATTCATTGGTGATTGGTGCTCAGCGTGTTGTTCCCCAGAGCTTGTTCTCAAAAAACATCCCACCTCAGATAAGGCCTGATAAAGTGATGAAGACCAGGAAATACCCCCAATGGAACTGGAGCCCAAAACATTTACAGTGTTATTCATACATAAAAGATTATGTGTAAAAACATGATGACACATGATGCACTCACACTCTGTTAGTTATGGTGGTAGACAATTCAGCTTTCGTGTTTTCCTTCAAGTTCAGCAGTTTTTGTCTGAGGATTGCCTGAAACAACAGAGTATACGGTGTAGTCTTCAGTGTATGGTGAAGAGAAATGAAACTGAGTGAAAAGCGTATGTGTTTTAGTGTATGATGAAGATAAATAAAACTGAGTGAAAAGTGTATGCGTCGGACTTGGTATATGGTGAACAGAAATGAAACTAAGTTAAAAGTGTATAAAATGAAATGACCGACATCATCACAGATGCAGATTTGTAATGTAATAAATTAAATATAGTATTACATCAGGAGTTTGTCAGCAGTCAATTAATCCTACTTAAACAATCAACCCCACCAAAATACTTTTATATTAGTGGGTGCATGAGTGTGAATGCCAGCATGTATATTTTAATATTAGAGTTACAAAATAATAGTGCATGATTCCCTGCCTCCTAACACAGAGGTTGGTTGCATTGTCCCAACAGATAAAAGCTAAGACAATGGATCACTGATCTGCTAAAATCCCCAGAGAGGCCAATTACTCTGCCAGGGGGAGGTGACAGCAGGGGAACACGAACGTGACTGACAGGTCAATCCCCAGGAGGCTAGAACCATCCGACCGCTCTCCTTAGCTCGTGATAGCTGGGGTTCTGACAGGCCACAGACAAGGGGAATACCAGCCCGGGGGTGCAGTGCATTCTTCCCTGTCAGCTGGACCTGGGTGGCGTCTGCAAGTGGAGAAGACAGGCTGGAAAAGAGAGAGCCCATTCTCACAGCTCGTCCTCCAGGCCTGAGCCTCTTAAAGCGTCTGTGCATACCGTGGCGGTATTTCACTGGTGCCTGTTCAGAATTGTGACGAATAGAGGAAGTGGAGGTCTACATGCCGACATCCTACTATTTGGGAGGAATACTTTTCTGTGTTTTCTTTTCCTGGAAAGGCTGACTATTTCCAGTTGTTTCAGTAGCAATAAACTTCTAAAGCCAATGCATTCTAAAGCTTATATGTGGCAGAAGTAGAACATTCAATATTAGTGTAACTTCAGTATCAGGAGTCTCCTGATTTCTAAACTCGGCTACAATGTCTGTAAGAGGAGGGTTATTCAACCCCATTAGGTTTAGTCACTGTGTATGCTATACACAAACTCATTTTGCCTTTTGAGAGTGCATTGTTTTCCTATTTAGAAGTGGATACCTTTAAGTAAGTGTTATTTTAAATGTAAGATGATTCTGAAACATTTCATTGTGGTCTGGCCATACACTCCGGAATCCTGCTTTTATATCCATTAAGAGAGAGAATATAGTAAGGCCTCTTCCTTGCCAATACGTGGCACGGCCTGGGCATTCTCGCGGTTTCCTTTCTGCCTGCTATACAGGCACTTTCTAACCTTCCCTTTCTCCTAAGTCACACATGAACATAAATGAACGGACATGGCCATGTGGAAAAAAAACTTGGGAACCCAGAAAGGGTGTGCTGGCAGCGGAATGGAGCAGAACGGCCGGGCTCCTGAAGGTCGTGACTCCCAGCGGGAAGCCGTCATCTTTAATTCACCCCAAACCACATCTGTCTGGTAAGTAAATACTCCACACAGCAGCTGGACCAAGGGAAATAAACAGCTCCACTCCCGGCGTAATGACACGTACCAGCCTGGAAGCAAGCGCGCTGTCTGAATAATTCGACATTCTTACCCTAGCACATTTATACTATCTAGAACAGTCAACATTTAGTCAAATGTCTGTAAGCTCTTGAGAAAGGTGTAAAAATTGTGTTCTTGCAATAGATTATTATAATTTTTTAGTTAGCCAAATGGATTACTTAGTTTTAACTTTGCACAATCCAAAGTAATAATTTATTTTATAGTTTTTATCCTTTTTCAAAGTGCATTACTGCCCTAATAAATAGCATTCGGTAAAAATAAGTTTGCCTCTTTGGGGTTTGCTCTGTGCTAGCAGATAGAATAATTTAGTTGTTGTCTATAGCAATGCTCATTTTTCAGTATTTAAAGTGTTTCCATTTGCAGAAGATAAATATTTATCCAGGTTCATGATTCATAGACAAATCAACAGGAAAGTAAATTTAAGCATGAAGAGGGGATTTTGGTCTTTCTGGAGAGCTTTTAGAAATGATCCAACTAATAGCAGCTTTGGAAAGTCCTGGGTGTTTCATTTTTATTCGCAAGCTCAACTTTATTATTGTTGGAGCGATACAAAAGCTGCGTTAAAGTCTGAAACAGTCCAATAAAGAAGGGTCAGATCAGCTTCTGCAGTAATCCGGCGTTTGCCCAGCCTTTGCTTCCCATCTTCAGGTGGGAACCAGCGGCCGCCTGCATGTTTGCGTTTGTGGAGTGCTCCATGCGAGGCCGGGGGCCTTCATCATTTATCTGCCGGCTCAGCCCATTAGGTCACCCACACATGGGCTGCTCAGGCGAGGCCGGCAAGGCTATGTGGGTAATTTTACAACACATTCCTGGTCTGGGGGCAGTGGTCCCCCTGCCCAGACACCAGCTTCCCCAGTCTCCCCAGTGTGCCTTTCTGCAGCCTATTCCCTGTCAAATCCAGGTGGTTTATGGCCTCCTTGCTTCTCCCATTTCACACAGAGGGGATCCAAAAGCAAGACTGTGCGCGCGGAATGCTGTTACGATCCACAGATCGGCCTTCCAGACCCATTATGATAATACGAAGCTGCTCTGAACTAAAAATATTAGCAAATGATGGATTGGGTATGCTTTTAATGTGGAGGTATGACCAGAGCCAAGGCAAGCACGCGTGTTGCTTTATGGTGGGTGCGAGGCAGAGGTCAACCGCTGTGTTGGAGAACTGAAGCTCATTTGGTTTCTTTTTTCTTTTCATTTTTAGTATTATGCATGTCTCTGAATAGCATGAGCTATTAGGCTTAATTAGTCTAAATAACCATGTGAACAAGCTAGAATGTTTCGATGAATGTTATCACATTTTCCAGCTGTGGTTGGTAATGAAGCATAAACTCCTAGACCCAAAAGAAATGCTTTCATTTCAGTTCATATCACAGGCTATTGTACTGACTCAAACAGGCCAAAAGCTAAATGATTCTGTGTTTATCTGAAATACTCAAATTAAATTATGTTACGTATCTGTGTGGATAAACTGTAAAACATAGATATTAATGTGTATTAATGTGCTAATTCAGTGGCATAGGAGTGATGCAGGTGAACTTTTTAACATCTGTTTCTCCTGGTGTCATCCAAAGCAGCCCAGAGACAGAGAGTCTTCACCTTTAACCACATAGAGATCTGAATAATCTTTTTCTTTTTTCTGATATTTTTAAAATGAGGTTTCCTTCCGGGCTTCTAATAGAACATTAAACATTAAAAGGAAATCAGAGGATAATAATGGTTTGTTTAAATTTTGCCAAATAAACACCAAAGAGAGAAAAGACTTTGTGACATTCACATATGATTAGCAAGGATTGACACTAGGGTGTTCATGTGCTCTGTGTTAAAAAATGTATTTTTAAACACATGAAGATGACTCACCAACAGTCAATTAATGGTTGTTTAGGGAAGCGTGTCACAGAGGTCAAAATTTAAAATTTAAAATATTAATGTATTACTGATGAGTCTAAATGTGAATAATTTGAACATATTTATATTTAGTGCATGGGAATAAACAGTCCACTTCCAGCTTTAATTCCCTGCATCCTTAATGTGTGCAAAGGAAGTTTGTGGTCAGGGGCATTGTGGTGAGTATTAAAACCTATAAAAACACCCAGTAAGCGCCTGGAACTTCTCTTCAAGAAAGAGGCATGCAATTTCAAGGACCAAAAGCCGGTTAAAACCCTGGTGGAAACATAGATCCCCAGCTGTGTTTGGTTAACACTAAGGTACTGCAGATAATCCATTTACATGATTTAATTCAGGATAGGTATGAGGCATGTCACAGTAAAGGCACTGACATGAAGTTAATCCTGGGCACATGCAAGAGTAAGGTAAAATTTGTTCGCTACCTCTTGGGGTTACAAAAACGAGCCCACTAACTCGTTTCCCTTTGTTCTTTTTGGTTTGTTTCTGTTTGCCATCACCTTTAATTTTGTTTTACACAGCCACTTACATTAGAAAAGTTATCCAGACAAATTGCAGACAATAACTTATTCTGTAATTAACATCACTGATAACACACAGAAGGGACTGGTCTGGGGGTTGATCTTCTTCCTATGTGTTTACAGGAAAGATATTTTCACTACTTTGTGATCTTTAGTGAAAACCAATGCATGGAAACTGATCTTCAGTCCAAGGCAATAAAGACTGTACTCCACAGCTGTAACAGTACTGACAGAAAGCATGCCAGACAGATGGTACAGGAGAACGTGTGCCAGCACCAACAGACCTTGGTCATGTACGCAGGGTATTGTTCTTTCAGAGCTACTTTAAGGTTGATCCTCGAGCGATATGTATATGCTCAGAGTGCTTCCCAAAAAGGGATATTTATTGTATTAACAAAGCTCTCTTACTTTTGTCAGCAGAATGTAGAGTAAATGCCATTTGGTTCTGTTTTGGTTGTTACTGTTGTGTTTCTCATGAAGTCATAGAAACATTAGCATTTAGATATTCTTGGCCCATCAAAGGTTTTTTTTTCTTCCTATTCATCACTCCAGGCGGGGCATGAGTGTCCAAGACAAGCCGTCCGATAATTCCTCCAGTCTTTTATTTATTCTGTCAGTGCTTGAGTCATGAAGCTGATTAAAAGTAGATCTGTTGCCTTTTTACAGTGATTCGATGTAAAAAAGCCTGTGTGTTTTTGTGGAAATTAGAAAGTTGGAGTTATATCTTCTGAATCTCATTAGTGAGCTCACATACTATGACATCTTTCAGTAAATTAAGGACAAAGAAAACACAAGTACAATAACACAAATTGATTTTTATGTATCTGTTATTTCACATTCCATGTAAAAAATATAAATAAAAATCACTATTTGTTTTCATCCTACCAAGTTCTGAAT